>PVIH01005326.1:0-94593 GCA_004025045.1 Sigmodon hispidus
TCCAGGTAGATTGTCTGTGCCCTGATAGGTTGACCGTGCTCCAGGTAGACTGTCTGTGCTCCAGGTAGATTGTCTGTGCCCTGATATATTGACCATGCTCCAGGTAGATTGTCTGTGCCCTGATATATTGACCATGCTCCAGGTAGATTGTCTGTGCCCTGATAGGTTGACCGTGCTCCAGGTAGATTGTCTGTGCCCTGATAGGTTGACCGTGCTCCAGGTAGATTGTCTGTGCCCTGATAGGTTGACCGTGCTCCAGTGAAAGACCACACATCCAAAAATATATGAGCACCACAAATTGGATCCAATGAGTTTGGAAAAGGAGAAAGAACACAAAGTTGGGTTAGTATAGAAAAAGAGAGGTCCTGGGGGGCAGTTAGAAGACAGGGTGAATATGATCAGAACACAATGTATGAAGGTCTCAAAGAACTAATAAAAATAAGAAGACAATAAAATATGGCTGCTCAAATAAATAAATCAATTCTTCCTTTTAAAAAAAGGAGGAGTAATATACAAACTGAATAGCTTCTTACTAATGAGTAGTTTAATTATCATCAAATATTTACATACTTTTTGAAGGTATGCATGTCTTAATTTAACATTTCCCATTGCTATGCTGGGTGTGGGCATGCATTACATTTTCCTATATATACATGATTATGTTTTTCCTTTGGGGATTAGGAATTTTCTCTTAGATGGAAGGTAGCCTGGGACCAGATCTTGGGAGGTATTTAGATTGTGAGGTAGTGTTAGAATTTTATTTTTGTGATGTGATTGGAAGGCAGTACAAAGTTAAATAAGAACACAAAAAGATGACATTTAGATGCTTGAAAAGAAACTTGAGACCGCTGTTCAGAGAACAAGTGGGTGAGTGTAGAAACAGGGAGCAGTGGGAGGCTGGGCACAATGACAAGAATTAGATGAAGATGAGTCAAAGGAACAAGTGGTGACAGCAGCAGAGATGAAGAGACTGTGCTTGGAAATATATAATTACAAGCCACCAAGAACTCATCTACCACCAAGCCATAAGACCACAGAAATATGCGCTACGATTTAATATTGATGCAGCTATCTAACATTCACTGCTGTGGCTTGTTTAAGTTTTTCTATATTGTTATGTACATGTATGTGTGTTATTAATATATTATTTATTTAATTAATATGTATAAATTTGCTTAGTGAACATCAGGTGTTTACATATGCTGATTTAAATGTACAGAATGTACACTGTCTTATGAAAGGCAAAGAAGGCTTAAATATCACACTGAACTGCTTATCTTTAAAAGAAATAAATGGAACCCCACCCCCACTTACCTCTCCCCTAAATCCAGACCACCGGAAAAACCCCTGCAGGCCATAATTACCCAGTAAAACCCAGTTCACTAGACACCCCATCTATACATCCTGTCCCACATCCCAATCCATCACATCATCTAAGGACTTCAGTGGCTATCTGAGACCCACAATCTACCAGTGCCTATTGGATTAAGAGCTCCTATAGAATCAAGAGCTTCTGATCAAGAGCTCATATTGAACCAAGACTGGATCCCTGAGACACCGAATCAGCCAGTTCTTATTGCACCAAGAACAGGCCACTGTGACGCAGAATTCTACCAGAATTTCAAAGAAAAACTAACACCAATACTCCTCAAATTGTCCCACACTAAAGAAATGGAAGGCAGACTCTTCAGTCAAGGGCAAAAGAAGCCACATTCTTCACTAAAATATCACAAGACTGGTCTCTAGGCCACATATTAACATTCATCTCCTCTGAAACCTCTTGATCCAAGCATCCACAGTTCAAATTGCACTCAGCACCGCTGTCTCCATGTTCCCACCCATTAAGCAACACTTACTGTTCAACTGCTTTTCTAATCCATAGTCCCAAGGTCCATATTTCTTCAAACAAAAGTATGGTCAGACTTATCATAGCAATACCCCAGTCCCTGGTACCAAGTTCTGTCTTAGATAGGGTTTCTATTGCTATGAAGAAACACCATGACTACTCCAACTTTAAGAAAACATTTAATTGTGGTAGCTAGGTTACAGCTCAGGGACTCAGTCCATTATCATCATAGTGTACATTGCAGTGTACAAGCAGTTCTAGAGAAGTAGCTGAGAGTCCACAGGCAGCGCAAGCAAGTGTGTGCTACTCTGAACAGGGCTTGAGCAAAGAAGACCTCAAAGCCCACCCCCACAGTGACACACTTTGTCCAACAAAGCCATACCTACTCCAACAAGCCATGCTTTCTAATAGTACCACTCCCGATGAGCTGAGACAACTACATTCAAGCTACCACAGATAGCAATTTCAAAGTATAATTAATATTATCTTTCCTAAAAACCAGAAGTACCCACAGGATGAAAGAGATCTACCCCTTGCTGCAGCCATGATGCATGTAAATGCAGCAGGAACTCTGGAACACTAACTTGGAGAGGATGAACAAGGAATGGAGTCAGTTACCACACAAATTCTATTCAGTGTGTAATCAAACCTAGAGCCACATACTGAGAGGAGCTGAGATATCAGAAAGACAGGGGAAAAAACCACAGTCAATTCTCACTAAGGTAACTGTTTAGGCTGAACAGGACAGGTCCTGTCTTCAGTCCCTAGACTATCTGGGTACACAAGCACACAAGAGCTGAACTTCTGCCTTCTCCTACCTTATATTTCTTTTCTCACCCAGCTATTTTACTTCCTGGTCCAACCTTCCTAGTGTTAGTGGGTATCATCATCACTTCTCTCTGTTTGGCCTTGAACTCACAAAGATCCAGAGGATCTCTGCCTCCCAAGTTCTGGGATTAAAGGCATAAGTCACCACTCCCTGACCTTCATGGCTTGGATTTGTCCTCTAATATTTCAGGCTATTTTTATTGAATATATCACCTCAGTCAGTGATCTGGGAATGCACAGCAGTGTGGACACAGCACTTCTTGAACTGGTCACGTTTGACTTGCTGATCTTGGCCTTCTGAGATCAGACATTAAAAATATCTTCTGTCACATGTGTGTGAATTGCAGCAGCATCTTCACACTGCACATGCTCAACAAGCTTTATTCTACCATACCAGAACAAGAGGGACTTGCTTCTAAGATCGTCTTCAATCTAATATGGTCTCTAATTCCATTTTGATATGTCCTTAGATTTTAAATTCACGATGCAATCTTAGTAAACACTTGGAAAATGCAGGTCTTCCAACTTAATAGCTACTAGTAAATAGAATTCTAAGCAGGCATGGGAAGAAAATGTGGTTAATACTGAATTTCAAGCAAAAACCATTTAGAAGCATTTATAATGGTTTCCTTTCTAAATGTTTGCTCTTGAATTTATTAAACCTTCTCTTCTGGTGGTAATAGTACAGGGGCTCTCAAGGTTGTCCCTATGAAGCACACTTTAAAACAGCCAAACTTCTGATGTTTAATGTCATCAATCCTCAAATGTTATTATTGATCTCAAAAAGATTTAGTTAGGAATATGAGTAACAGTATTTGAATTCACGTATTTAAATATTAAAGACAAACTTTGCTTGAAATGTTGTGCATAAGAAAGGACCTTCAGGGAAAAGTAGAAGATAGAATAAGGGAGGAATTGAAGGGGATGAAATGGGGGTAGGTTGGCTCTAAATATATCATGTACATGTATAAGTAACAATATAATATTTAATTCAAAAAGAAAAGACACCCATGTATTTCATTCTTTTCATTTCTCCCATTATTCACTGAAAGTGAAATGGCATGACTGATAGTTTCATAAGCATATAATTCTCTAAAACTTCTGACACACACATCCATAGAACAGAAAACCCAAAAATACATTCATGTGCTTACAGTCAAATGATTTTTCACAAAGATGCCGAGAACATATATTGAATAAAGGACAGATTCTTCTGTAAATGGTACTTAGAATCATAGACACCCATATGCCAAAGATAAAAGTAGACCTCGAACATAAAACTAAAGTTAAAATAGATCAGAGAACTAAATGCCATGCTTTAAACTATGAAGTTGTAGGAGGAAACATGGAAGAAACACTGATGTGGACAAAGACTTTTTTGATAACATCCCCAAAACACAGACAACAAAAGCAATGGAGATGAAACCACCACAGCTTGGCACAACAAAGAAAAAATGGAAGCTGAGAAGAGCTGGGTGACAGGGATAAGACATTTGTAAAAGATCCATTCTACCAGGACTGATACATACAATGTATAAGGAACACAAACAGCTCAACAAAAGTAAAACTAGGCAACATAACAATAAAATGGAGAGATAGTCTGGATAAATATTCATTTTTTTAAGAAAGGAAGAAACATAAAAGCCAACAAACAAGAAGTCTCAGCATCACTAATAATCAGAGAAAAAGAAATCCAACCATAATAAGATGCCACTTTATTCTGGCAAAATGGCTATGTTTGGGGTGTAAAAGAAGTGAGATATGAATATAGCTTTCCTATTTTCACTGTGGATGAGTAGAAACTAGAATAGCCATTATTAAAAATGGTGTCACTATTCTAAAAAAAAAAGTAAAAGAAAGAAAGAAAAAGAACTAAACTAAAAATGGAACTATCAGTTCCAGGAGCCAAAGGAAGAGCCACTGTAGAATAAATGGGTAAAGAAAATGTGGTATAAGTACATGAGGGAGTTTTATTCTGCCATAAAAATAATAAAATCCTGTCACTTCCAACAACACAATATAGCTAGGGGACATTACCCTAATTGGAATAATACAGGTACAGTAACTTAGTCTCAGTTAAATGTAGAAGCTAACATAGTTTGTCTTTTCAAATTTGAGATTAGAATAGTGATCATAAAATCTGTGATGGGGGAAAGGGAAAAATAGAGATAATATCAAGGAGTAATAAACACAGAGATAAGAATAAATTCTAGTACGTTATAGAATAGTAAGGTGAATACAGATTTAAAAATTATGTACCTCAAAAATATCCTGAAGGGTTGAAGAGTCCCTGCACAAAGAAATTCTGAGCATTCAGATTTGAACATTATATGCTCTCCACAACTATATGTATTGTCACAATATACAATGTGTTTAATATATCAATTAAGACAAAATTTAGATATTAAATACATTAAATACATTGAGCATGGGTTAACTTGATGTCATAAGGAACTGTCTGATGAAATCTGGAATATTCCTTCTTGGGAATAAACTCATAGACGTATAAAGGAAATGATAACCAAGGAGAAAATGCAGTAAGACAAGGGAATTTTTAATTTTCTTTCCATCAGAAGGCATTATGCCAGAGAACACTAAAATTTAGACAGTTCAAGTAGTAAAGTAGGTGTTAGAAAGTGGGTGTAAGTCAGAGCATACTATTTGTCAGTAATGTATATGGACATCTCTTTCCTATATATTTGGATGTGTGAGAACCCAGAAAATGCCTGTAAGAGGTAAATATTCTCTACTAATCCAACTCATTCAAAGCCCAAAAGTGAACGTCCTACTCAGTTGAGCATCAATGAGTCATCTGGAAAAAGGATAAAGACATGGGGATATAGAGCATTGCTAGTAGCTTTGTTACAGAGAAACTAATATTGCAAATTACCTAGAAACATATTGGGAAGGCAAAAGCTTAACAACTATAAAATAGCAACATTGTTATACTCAAGATGGGCATTTCTTCTTCAGATAGAAGCTCCAAGATATGCAATCTAGGATGGGATGTCTGCATAGGAGGTCCACATTTTGTTTTCTTGCTACTTTGTTTCCCTCAACATACATCTTCCATTTCCGTGGTTCAAAGCCTCTGCTCTAGCTGCTGCAATTACATCCCAATCCCCAGGAAATGGAAGCAACAAAGAACAAGAGAACATTCTTCTCCTTGTTAATGAGCACAAAATTAAACTATGGCAAAAGTTCTGCTAACGTGGCACCTAAAGGGATCATACTCACAGTCACATTAACAGCAAGATCTGAGAAATGCATGCTTTCATGCTTCACTGTGTATCCTACTTTAAAAAAAAATCTATTAATGTGAGAAAAATGACAAAATGGATCTAGTTGAGGAGCAATTAGCAGTCTTGCCACAATGACTATACCATGAGTTGAGTAAGAGGTCATACCAATTGTCAATAGTGTGATCAATTCTCAGATTATCATTTTTGCTACATAAGGCTCATTTCCAATTGCATCCCCATTAAGGTAAACGTTAAGCCATGGAGGAAAGCATATACTCCATTACCCTATCTTGTTTCTGTGGTCTTGACAATGTCAATTTGATGAGAGTAAAGGGAAAACTGGGACGCAGTGTGCTTGATTCTGCAACTGAGAAGTTTAATGATTTTCTGAATGTGTTGGGGACAAAGTGTGAAACATGGATTTGTGATCAGGTCAAACTACAAAAGAGTATCTCAGAACTGGAGAAAAGTTAAAGAATAGCTGTTACAAATTGTATCAGAATTGCTATTGACCACTTATTTGAGAGCTTTACCTGAGGTTAACTCTAGTCACCTATAAACTAGACATGTATGAGATACATAATAACAAGTTAGTGAAATACATATTAACAAGTTAGAACTATCCAATTCCTGTAAAACTCTTTAAATATGACAAAATAAATTTATTTTTTCTAATAAATATTTACAATGTCTGCTACTTTTATATCCACCTCATTTATTTGGCCATTCCTATATTAGGCACTAGAGAAAGTTGAAATTTTAAATGTAATCAGTCCTGCTATGAACATCTTCATACAAATGATTTTAGTGTAAAAGAATTACTAGCCAACATTACTCTGGTATATTGTTTCTGTTTCTAATGTCTGTGAATGTTTAGATACATTGATCATTTTTACTTGCTTACCTGATATATTGGTACAATATTGAATATATCACTATGGGGTTACCAATAGATAATAACATTTCCTGCCTCTCCTCATGTTACATAGATTGGTATGAAGTTAGAACAAAACCAGAATGACAAAAAATATATACTTCTTGTGATTGTAAAGTCTTAGCAACATCTCTCCTAAGCCATACTTGTCCTCATTTCAGAAACTTGATCCCAATCATTTTAAAATGGGAAAACACTTTATTATGCTTAAATTTAAAAGCAAAAGACTAAAACTAATTAATATAGCCATTATTACAAGGTTTTGCTTATGCATATCATGACTCCAATAGCAATTTAAATACCATAAATTTACTATAATAAATATAGAAAATGTTTATTTCAAATAAATATATAATTCACAACTTTTTGTAATATATGCTACTATAACATATTAAACTAATTGAAAATATTAATCTTTTACATTTTTATTTTGTTACAAAGCTGTGATTGTTTTAAATAATTTTATAATTTTTATTTATTATTTTCACATACATTACATTCTAACTGAAGTTTTCCCTCCCTCATCTCCCCCCAGTCCCTCCCCCACACTTCTGCCCCTCCCCATCCAGTCCTCTTTCATTTCCCTTCGGAAAAGGGCAGACATCTCAGGGACATGAACCAAACATAGCATTTCAAGTTACAATAATAATAATAATAGACATCTCCCTTCATTAAGCTAAATAAGGCATCCCAGGAAGAGGTAAAGGGTCCTAAAAGTAGGCAAAAGAATCAGAGACAGCTCCAGATCCCACTATTAGAAATCCCACAAGAAGATCAAGCTACACAACGATAAATACCACCCGGCACTGCATGGAGCACCAGGAACCAGAGACTGGATGGCCCAGAGATAGAACCCAACAAGACCAGAAAGGGGCAAACGCACTATTTTTTAAACTATCAAAATTATCTACAATGAATTGGAACCCCAACATAGATTAACATAAAATCTCGAACTTACTTTGGTTTGGGAGTCTTCTTTCTGTTTGCACTTTCCGAATTAAATTTCAAAAGTTTTTCATGGTAAGTGGAAGATATTACTCCAAACTTAAAGGTCACAGGTGGCTTGTGAACTGGCATAGTTACAGATCAGAAACCTAGAGAAATTTTGTAAATTCTCATTAGGATACAATATAATACAAAATAACAAATCATCTGCCAAACTTATAGAATGTATCAAGAATGTATAAAGAATGTATCATTATGAGGCATAATGAGGGATAATTTAAACTGACTCATAGGAATCAAACCTAATGTTGGCAGCCAAACCTGGGCATTTTCTATTATGTCACTATGCAAGTGTATCCATTCACATGATTTGTAGTCTTATTATAATTTATATCTTATTTTTAAAACCACTGCAAGAAGAACAGCGCCATCTGGCTAAGAGAATGGGCTCCACACCAAGGCTGGCGGGTTTGAGTCACTCCTCTGGGCCCAGGACTCCGCTTGTAAGCAGGAAGAGGGATTCTGTCCTGTGCCCAAGAAGGAGTAGCATGGAATATGTCAATTGTCCAGAACAGGGACTTGCAAATAGCAGGCTTTCCACTAAATGCTGGTAACTGTTCACAGACCATTATATTTACTTGGGTTTTATGAGACAATGTGCTAATATCTTTTTACATTGCTTGTCTTTTGATCCCTTTCTCATTTATCTCTGCTACTTATCTTTTGTTTCCTTTTGAAAAATACCTGAGCATAGTTTTATGAGTGTATAAACAAAACCAGAGAACTATTCATATTGAGTGGAATATTCAATGCAAAAATTAGAGGAAAGAGATAGGTTGATCACATTTATACTAAAATATTTTTCATATCTAAGATAACTAAATTCAAAGGCTAATCTTTGTATCATTTAATAGTCAGACAGAAAACAAAGTACATGCAAATGAAGTAACTAAAGGAATTGTTTCTAAAACTATAGACAGTTATAAAATAAAAGAGTGTTCTGTGGGTCTAACAAGAACAGAGTAGTTAGATACCTTTCTCAGGGCCAGACTGGAAGAGAGTCACAGAACGAGAGACTGTAAGCATGAAATTTAATTAAAAATGTGTCCTTTGACTGAGGAATGCAACCAGCTTGAGGCTGCTCTCCAAGAAGCCTGAACACTGGACTTCACTTGCTCGCATCTTCCACCCCATCATGTGCCTGCACTTCTGGTTAGCCAAGCCAGACTAGAGCAGAAGGCCCGGCACAGAGTGGAGATGGATGGGAAGCACAGCAATGAGCGGTGATGGGACAATGTCTGGCACAAAAAGGCTCACAAATGTAAAACTTTGCTCTTCTGTTGCTATCACTAGATGGCAAGGCTAGCTTCCAACCATCCACACCTTTGATAATGCTGAAGCAAGATCCTAAGTCAACAGCCTTGCTGAGTAATTTTGGGGATGTCATTCATTCAGAATGAGCTTCAGTTCAATGTAGAATGCAGGCTACTCCAAGCAGAATGAATATGTTAAGAGGGCATTTTATGTAACAGCTACCAATATTAAAATTGGGCATTTCCATCTTTAAAAACAGCCAGGGGAAAAAAACACTTCAAATTATTATCAACAAGAATATGATTTTCACAGACAACCCAGAAGCAGAATAAGCAGCTGAGTTTCATGTGATAAATCTAATACTGCAAAGCTGACAAGGATTTAACACTATATAAAATTATTGATACGATATGCTCAAGTAACCTATGTAATTATATCCTCCAAAGAAAGTACTGCTCACCCCCATCCCCAGGCTCTAAAAGTTAGCCCATTGGTGAAATACTGCATATACCAGAAACACAGTTGAGATGCAAATGTTAGAATCTGATTAACTAGTCTAATTCAGGTTAACTAGTTTAAGGGAAAGCCAAATAGATGGACAGGAAAAGGTACAGGGAGAAAAAGTGTTTGAAGACTGGGGGTCTCTGTGTTGCATTGTGGGCTTATTGAGTCAGTGCTTTGCAAGCATTCATTGTGATTTTATGCTTTTAGGAAGCCAGCGGTTTATAGCATGGAAACAGTTGCTCTAGGATTCTTACATCGGCTTCTCGTTCTGTCACACACCTCCAGGCTTTGCTCAGCACAAGAGTGGACAATTGTGACTGGGTGGAGAAGAAACATCACATTTTTAAAAAAAATTTTACAGGTGTTGACTCTCCATTTCTGACTGACCCTTGATAATGCTGGAAACCCCATACATCTGACGCAAGTTTATATAAACTAGGTAGGTGTGTTGGCCCTTTTAAAAGAAAAATGTTTCTTATCAAATTCTCAGCACAGCTACTGTGGAATCCTTTTGTACACTGTAAATATTTGTCACTCAAACTGGTTTAATAAAATGCTGATTGGCCAGTAGCCAGGCAGGAGGTATAGGTGGAGTGGCTAAGGATAACGGGAAGGAAAAGGGTGAAGACAAGACTCTCCAGCCAGACACAGAGGGAGCAGGAGATGAACATGCCATACTAATAAATGTACTGCCTTGTAGCAAGACAAAGCTTACATTTAAATTTAAGAGTTAGCTAACAACAAGCCCGAACTATTGGCTAAGCATTTATAAGTAATATAAACTTCTGAGT
Organism: Sigmodon hispidus; assembly: GCA_004025045.1. Taxonomy (NCBI): domain Eukaryota; kingdom Metazoa; phylum Chordata; class Mammalia; order Rodentia; family Cricetidae; genus Sigmodon; species Sigmodon hispidus. Next base: position 10,405 of record PVIH01005326.1, read on the forward strand.
GGTATGTGGGAACTGACTGGTGGGAGAGAAACATTTATTTACACACAGCTAAAAATGTAAAGGCATCAGTGAAGGAATTACTAGTGCTTCTGTTATTGCTTTATTTTCAACAGGACATTGCCCCATTTTGATTTGTGGTATTTTGAGATTAGTATTTTTAAGTTTTTTTCAACTAAAATACATATTAATACTTTCAATGATTTTTAACTTATATAAAGTCTTGCTCCCAATTTAGCATAACTAGCAAAGCAAAATTTAAATATAATTTTGATGAATTTGTTTAATTTACTCTTGACAAATAAGTCTCACTAGACTATTTTTGTGAAAAATAAAAATACAAAGCATTGTGACCATGGCAACAGTCAGATATCATATAATGTCAGTGTGTTTTTAAAGATGTAAAACCAAAAAATTTTTTCCTTTTCAGACATTAATTTTTTAATAGGGTCTTTTGTACCCCAGGCTGGACTTTAATTCATTATATAGTTGAGGATGACCTTGAACTTCTGATCATACTTTTTCGACCTCCCAAGTGCTGGGATTACAGTAATGTGTCAGCAGCCTGGTTCCTATAGCAGGAATGAATGGACCCTGTGCTCTACAAAGACTAGACAATGTACTACCAACTTTTATTTTGTATGGGTGTACCATATCAAGTTTGGTTTTTTTATTATTATGTATGTATGCCTGCAGGCCAAAAGAGGGCACCAGATCTCACTGTAGATGGCCATGAGCCACCATGTGGGTGCTGGGAACTAAACTCAGGACCTCAGGAAGAGCAGCCTGTTCTCTTAACCTCTGAGCCATCTCTCCAGCCCAATAGTTTTTAAACTATTGAGACAAGAATGTATTCTTTCTGAATACATACTGTGGAAAGAAGGAAAAAAATATTACTCCTTAAATGCCACCTAAATTTAAAAAGAAAAAATTCAAAGCTAAAAGAATTTGGAAAAGGTGCATTAAGTTTAAAAGCCAGCAAGAGCCTTAAGTCTGTGTAGTATCTCTTAATGCAGCACTCTGTCACTTAGCCTTTTAAATACATTTCATACTAAAAGCAACAGTTAAGAACCACATCGAAGCTGTTTTCTTGTAAAAAGTTGGTTTATGCAGCACAGACATCAGCTTACAAAATGCTTTCCAATAACACCGTATTTTGATGTGTTTAGCATTGGTTTACAATATAAAACAAATAAATCCAGTAAACATCTCCATTGCAACTTCATAAATGGGTGTATTATTACCACTGACAATTGCTATTATGGTCATTTTAACATAATAGCTAGTTAGAGGTAGAATTATCGGGGCCAATGAGATTGCTCAAAGGGTAGAGGTTTTGCTACAAAGTTTGAAGACCTGATTTGGATCCTCAAGTCCTACAGGGTAGAAAGAAAAGAATCAGTTTTCCTTACTTCCACAGGTATGCAATGGAGTGCATGCAACACACATGCACACACACAGTCACCATTCTAGAAGGGTGGTATCTGGGAGAATAAAGCTAATAAATGAGGCAAACTAACGTCTCATGCAATAGCTAACTTTATTCAGAACATCAGACTACTTAGTCTAAGGGTTAAAAGGAGTCTATTTATGCTCACCATTACCAACATCCAGATGGCTAACTATGTTCTTTCTTGTGACTCAGGATTCAAGACAACATTTATAAACAACAACAATAAAAGCATGCCCCCAAATGTAAGGAAGCATTTTTTTCTTAATATAATTCTCTATGCCATAAAAATGTCACATAAATGTATGTACAATCACAAGAACATACCGCACATGACAAGAAGCCATACATGACAAAAACATGTTTTTCCATAGAAGCATGGAATAATAGCCATTTGTAATAAATAATCTAAAGTAAACTCATTCCTACATTACACCTGGGAAAGTGTGATCCAGAACAATTTCTTGTTCAGGTCACAAAACTCTTGTCTTGTTTTTTTAACTTTTTCTCACAGACACTCAGAATTCTCCTTGCACTATTTCATTCTTGGAGCATGTTCCAACAACACACAGATAAATGTATCTATTAAAAAATAACAAAAAGAACTATTGAATATAAGTAAAATTAGCAGTGAACTACCTAAAGCTGAGAGAGTTGCATTTCTTTTTAGAGAAATTGTTCAATGAAGCTTGTGTAAGACCCTAGCAATAACAAGTTGTCATCTTGGAAGGAGATTCTGCCAGAGATGGGAAATAATTCAAACAAGCAAAGAACTGAACAATTTTTTAAAATGAAACCAGGTGATATTAGTTCTACTACAATTTGATTTCTGACCTTGACCAACCAAGTGATGGACTTTGAATTGCATTCCTTACCAAATATGCCGTCCAGATGAGGCTGTGGCATATCTGTTATTTTCTCTCCCAGGTTTATTGAGGTATAATTGACAAATCTTATGCATTTATTGAATAAACTAAAACATTTTAATATGTAAGTGCTATGAAAAGATGACCATAGCTAACAAAAATATGTATCCTTTCACATACAGATTAAGACTTACCTTGGCAATTTTCATGTATCCATTGTTGACTATGGTCCCCAGGTTGTTCTGCAGAACTCACTCTCATGTCTAACTGAGATGTGTGCCTTTGGTTAAGGGTTCTATGTCCCCCTTTGGTCATGGCCTCAGTGAACATTATTCTACTCTCATTCTGATTCTTCTGTCTGTATTTGTTTTTTTGCATCTGACTTATTTCACTTAGCAAAACATTGTTCAGGTCCTTCCATTTTGTCACAAAAAAGTACACTTTGTAAACAGACATTTCCTGTCCCAACTGCCTGATCCCAAATAACCAACTCAGAGGCTAAATATGAATTATAAATGTTCAGACGATAGTTCAGGTCTGTTACTAGCTAACTCTTACATTTTAAGTTAACCTATATTCCTTATTTACCCTCTGCCATGTGGTGGTAGCTTTATTAGCATGGCACATTCATCCACTGTTCCCTCTGTATCTGAATGTCAACTCTGACTCTGCCCCTCTCCTTCCCATCATCCTTAATGTGATCACAGAGCCTTTACTTCCTGCCTGGATACTGGCCAATGAGCATTTTATTAAACCAGTTGGAGTGACAAATCTTTACAGTATACAAGAGGATTATTCCACAGCAACTCTTTTTCTCTTTCAGGCTGATTTATTAATCATTGTACATGCTGTATTTCTTTCTTCATTAATTCATCAACAGATTATTTATGCTGAATCCTCATCTCAGCTCTTAGGCTACAATGAACACCATTTGACATCATATCTATCTCCTTTGCACCAGAAATGGGCACTCACCAACCCTTATTCTTTCCATAACAACCTCTTACTGTCTCTGTACAGTTATATTGAAACACTGAAGTTTGCCTATATTTATGATATACAGAATTGTGATATACTAAGTAAATATTGTCTTGTGCCTCTGATTTATGGTAATTTAGTATTGTGGTGATGAAAAACTAAAACAAAAAATTATTGTCTATCAAAATAATATTTAAACAGAGGTTTGTAAATACAGAATCACTATATTTTTAGACATTAATTTTAGTTTTAATAGAACATAAGAACTACTATATAAACATTAAAAATGTGGTACATTAGATGAAAGTTAGAACTAATGTTTCAAATTGATTTTTAAAAAATTTAAATTTTGCCATACCTGTCATGATTCCTATTTGAGATCCATTTTTACAATGATTTTTATTAAAACAAAATGTGTAAATGATAGCAATATGCTCATTTAGCCCACGCAAAGAACAGTAAGAAAGGATTTTAAGAAATGAAAACATAAGAGCATTACACTCATTACTTGCTGTTCTGTATTTATTACTTCTCTCACCGCTGTGACAGAATACCTTACAAAGTTCTGTAAGGAAGAAAGGTTTCTCTTGGCTCACAGTTTAGAGGTCCCTAGCATGGTGTGGCCAGCACAGCAGTGGGAGTATGAGGCAGCTGGTTATACTGCATCAATATTTAGGGAACAGCAGAAGTGAATATTGCAGCACAGCTCCCCTTTTGTTACTGTCTAGTACTTCAGCCCATGAACCAGTGTTGCCTACATCTAGGATAGCGCTCCCCACTTCACTCATGCACCCTAGAAAATCTATACAGACATGCCCAGGGCTTAGTAATCACATGATGCTTCTCAGTCTCATTAAGTTGGCAATCATGATTAAACTATGAAGCGCATTTTGTCACATTAAGAAAGTGGATGTTTAAGCTCACAGTGTTTGTTCTGTGTATACATTTGGGGTTCTTGTTCAATAATAGTTTTATATTTTGACAGCACAAAAGAATGAGAAGAGAATATGCAACCTGATGCACATCCTTCTACCATACTTGTACAGCCCACCCCATTCTCCACATCCCCTGTAAGACAAGTATATTAATTATAACTGGTAAATCTGTATTAATGCATCATAATCATTCAGTAAATTGATCACACTCAAGCCACTCCTGCTGCACATTTTATGAACCTGAACAAATTTGTGGTAATTGTCATCTGTTCCCGTACCACATGAAAGTGTTTCCACTCTGTTAGAACTTCTCCTTGCTCAACTTATTCATTCACTCTTCTCTCACACTCTTTAACCTCTACAACTAAAATGTTAACCCTCGCAGAAATTTTGCCTTGTCCAATTGGAATCACACAGAAAAGTTCACTCAGATTTTCTTCTTTTGGTTAGTAGCATTCAGTCAAGGTTCTTCCTCATCTTTTCCTGGCATCTGATAGCACTTCCCTTCTCTAGTGGCAGATAACCTTTTCCAGTATGGACATACAAATTGCTCTATTAATGTCCTGAAGAACATCTTTGCAGCTTCTGATATTTTGTAATTATAAGTAAGGTTCTTCATGTGTGCAGATTCTTCCATGGACTTATTTTTGGAGCTCATATAGGTAAATATCAAAGCATATGGCTACTGGATCATAAGTGTACAGTGTATTTGTTTTATAAGTAACTTCTAAGTTTTCTTCCATTGTAACTGTATCATTTTTATTTCCTAATCAATGGATGAGAGTCCTTTTTGCTCATAGTTCCATCAGTTTTTATATTATCTGTGTCTTAGTTCTGACCATCCTGATAAGTGTGTAGTAGTTTCATGGTTTTCATTTGCATTTCCATGATTGCAGGTCACTGGGTTGTCTTTATGCTTTACCTATCCTATACATCTATTCTTCGGTGAGATGTCTTTGAAAGGTTCTTTTCCTATTTTATAATTAGTCATGCATTCACTTAATATTTATCAAGAGACTTCTTTGTATAATTCTCATAGCATTCCTTATTGAATGTAGCTTTTGGAAATATTTTCTTCCAGCCCATGCTTATCTCCTCATACAAAGTAGTATGTCAAGGTCATTGCCATACTCAGGGTCATATATGTTTTCTTCTGCATATAAACTAAGTGATGAAACTTACACCACTTACCACTTTTTAAAGTACATTATTTAAACAACAATCAAACACAATTATGCTAGAATAAACCCACTGACATTATTATAGTTTCTATATGCAGATCAGGGGCCTCCAAAGGCCATGGGACTTAAGGAAAAGATAAAGACAGAAAACAGATTCACCTGAAGAGTTTTCAAAATCAACTCAGCTGCTCTGCTCTTTCGTTGAAGTTTGAGGGGAAGAGACTAACCTAGAAAGAGGGTTGGGAAGAGAAGAGGTGAGGAAAACAGAAAGAGGAATGGAGATCAGGGTAGCTTCGGCTTTGCAGATTCTGGCCCCACCTCCAGCCTCTGCCAGAACATAACAGAGAGGCTGGGAGGGTGTGCAGCCGCTCATCAGGAGAGGGACTGGCAGAGCGCTGCCCCTCATTGACTGAAAACGGCTTTTGGCCTGCCAATTACTCAGGCATGGACAATTATTCTAAAGACTGGATTCAGCCAGTGGGTAGGGTCCCCAGTGGTCCCTGTAAGGGCTGGAGACCTAAAAGGAGTGTAAGGGCCACATCTCTGTCTCTTGTGCAGTTCTCAGTAGGAGAATCAGGAAAGCAGTCAGGTGTACTAAGGAGTTGGAGAACTGGCTCCTGTACGCCTTTTTTCAACCATCAGTCAAGCTTCAGTTTACTTGTAAAATAGATAATATCTAGTGAGAGTTGTGTGTAGATTTAGTAAGGTGATATACTTGAAATGTATGTATGCATGTATGTATGTGTGTATGTGTGTTTGTATGTCTCCATGCATGTATGTGTATATGTATGTATATATGCATGTATATGTGAGTATTTGTATATGCATTCATATACGTACTAAGTATGTTAATATGGTAGTCATTAAATAGATGATATATGATTGATAGATACTAAATATACACATACATAGAATATATATATATGTATTTTTATCCAGAAAAATTATGGTTTTGAGTCCAAAGTCTCTGAGATTTAGAAGTGGAATGAATATCTGGAAAACATCTACTAGAAGAGGTTAGCAAAAAATAAGTATATAGTTCTAAACTCAAGATATCCAGGGCAACAAACTAATCAATAATATAAGCAAATCATTCAATACTGCCTTCATTGTTGTTCAACTACTATGAAGAGACACCATGGTCAAGGCAACTTATTAAATAAAGCACTTAATTAGAGATTTGCTTATGGTTTCAGAGAGTGAGTCGATAACATCATGGCAGAGAGTGTGGCGGTAGACAGGCAAGCATGGTACTATGACAGAAACTAAGAGCTCACTTCATGTCCACAGGCAAGAGGCGGAGAGAGACAGAGACAGAGGCTGGGGTTGGTGTAGGTTTCTGAAATTTCAAAACCTATCCCCAGTGACACACCTCTCCTACAAGGACACAGCTCCTTCCTCAAGGACACACCTCCTAATCTTTACCAAACAGGGAATCAAGCATTCAAGTATATGAACCTATGGGGGCCATTCTCATTCAAATCACTACAGCCTCTAAGACATTATTTGACTAAAACTAGAACCTGGTAATAAGGCTTCCTGTGATATAATTTTGTACCATTTTATTTCTCCTAAAAACAATAATAAATGACTCAAGTGTTGACTTGTAAATATGGTAGGCAGAGATCTAATAATACTAGGCAATTTAAAATGTACTTAGAAAATCAAAATAAGACCAGCATTTATTTATTTATTTATTTTGCTCATCAAACATATGAAACTTTTTTTTTCCTGTGTGGAAATCACAACATAAAATATAAAGGGCTAAACTAGACCTGCTATATTTAATTATTTCCCTTTAATTTACTGCCAATAAATAGGCATTATATTATTTTCTGAATGGGAAAATGTTGTAAAACTGATATGTTAATACAATATTAAAATTTTTAATTTCCTTGGATTTTCTAGAAATCTTCGAACACTGGAAAGTTTTTGAACTTTCCAGTCTAAATGGAAATAAAACCTTAAGTGAATGAAATTAGTCATAAGATTGGACTGATCTCTTTTTTAAGTAAAGAAAATATTTCTTCAAATAGTGAGATAAAATAGAAAACCACAGTTACTATTGACATCAACTATCCCCAAGGCCCAGCTCTCCCTCCAGGGTCCTTGAAGTCACATCTGCATCGTATCTACTACCTTGCAAACTGGCTGCAACGGTTTTCATAGATTCCAAAGCTTTATCTTGAATGTTTATCTGAAGTGGCCAATGGGAAAGTTTGATTTTAAGATTTTACTCATAAAGAAGTGGTTTTCATATTAAATAATATTTACTCCTAAATATATTCAAATGCAAAAAGTAATACTTAAAATTAATTTCTGTTCTCTGCTCAAGGCCGAGAAAGGAAGTAACAATGAACTCCAGGCATATGAAACCAGCAGAGCTTTTCACTGTGACCCTACCTGCTCTTTCCATAGCACTGACCCTGCCAACTATCCCCAGAGAGTACGGTCTCCCCTTCACCAGTATCCTGTTCCTCTCCGTATCACTTCCTGTGCCTGGGCTCTCCCACTGCGCTCCTTCTGACCTGTTGTATTGAGCGCATTGCAAAAGCCAGTACCTTACTTTAATCCTGGCTTACAGCAGGCTGTCTCTCACAGTGTGCCCATAACCTAACTTCCAGGTGTGTCACTTACTTCACATCGAAGTGAGAATCAGCATGTTTCTGAGTCCCAAGCATCCAATAGAAAGATTATTCATTAGTGGGAAACACTGGAAGCAGAGTTGGGTATGAATGTATAATCACATGGGATGCAAGTATGAGATCCCAAAAAAAGAATAAAATAAATTTTTGTTTTAAAAAAGAATTAGTTATACTTCCATCTACAGGGGCTTTTCATCTCATGTCTAAAAGCAAATAAATCAGTCAAAAAAAAAAACAGAAAAATAAATAAACTTGAACACAGCCCCAAGGAAATGTACAGCTGCTTTGTACTTTTGAGTACATAGTCAAAGAAAGGGATAGCTTTCTTTGTGACTCCAAGAGAGTGAATAAAAGGTTTCCTGATTCCTGATTGATGACATCTTCTCTGCCACTGAAAAGTACAATAGGCAATGAGAAAAGAGAGGAAACCTTATGCAAATCTATAGACAACATTCTGAACAATACAGTATACTTGAAGTGGAACTCTATAGAATACATTTAACCAAGTTCTCTCCAAGTTCAGTTTCTAACATGTTGGTCACATTTTATTCCACAGCAAAGGCCTTAACAACCACAGAGCAGGGAATCTGTAGAGTACATTAGATTCCTTGTCATCAAAATACAACTAAATTAGAAATAACAATTGTAAATTATATGTAGGTCAAAAACGAAATACCAACAAGAAGACTTTTAGAATATTAAGAACTAGATGACAAAATCATGACATGTAAAAAAATTGATGTGTGGCAAATGACACTCCAAGAGAAGTATCAGAAAAGCCAGCTAAGTCTAGGCAATATAATAAAGGGTGAAAAAATAGCAAAATATAGTTCAGAAAAGTAGAGATTAAGAGGATTTTAAACAACAAACATAAATGATACATAGAAAACATCTGAAAGAGTTTTTTAAGTCTATAAACTCAAGATAATATTCTTTAGAAAAATTGAGACTAAAATTACAATGGCATTCTGTTTCTAACTACAACAGCCGCTGTAAAGATGCCCTACTCTGCAGAGATTCCCTGCAGAGTAGGAGAGGATTCCCTACGCAGTAGGAGGTCTGCTATCACACACCAAATGACACATGTTGTGAGGTGTGCGACTGCAGACCTCTCCTACAGCGCAGATGAGAGTGGAAATAAGCTGTGAACACTTGGGAAACCCACTTGTGTTTCTGAAAGTTAAATCATATAACTAAACCATGATCCAGAAAACTCATCTCAAAAGAAATGAAAACTTTATCACAAAAGCATCGTACAACAGTGTGTATAGCCGGGTGGTTCATAATAGTTCATGAGGAGAATGAACTGAAGGAGTCTACATAACCGTGTTGTTCTCACTGGTCATAAACTACAGCTGCATGAGCAGCGAGGCATGAATCTCACAAACACTGACGGACGCCAGCGCAACAGTCTAGACACTGGTTCCATTTCGATTCCTGTGACAAAAACACCCATACAAAAAGCAATTCCAGGTTACAGTACATCTGTTGTAAGAAACAAGACCGGTGTAATGACAAATTTAAGAAACTAGTGAAAACCTGAAGCTTCTCTGGAGAAGTGGACATCAGCCAAGGGGAAAGCCACAACTGGCTGACGTGGCCATTGATGGGAAATGGTGACTGGTTGGTTGTACTTCCTGAAAAAACAATTCTGTTCCATTTTTCTCAGAAGCTGGCACTCAAGAGAGTTATAATCTTCCACTTATCTAGCACAGACCCCTTCTGAAATTTCCCATCCTCCCGATGTTCCAGATCCCTTCCCCCCTTTTCTGATATGATAGTTTAGACTGCAAAAACGGTGTGACAATGACCCAATAATGCAGGATGGCTCTTTAAAAATACGTTGATGCATAAGTACCCAGGATCTTTGTCTCCCCTGGAGCAGGAGAAATCTAAGAAAAGTAGGGACTGAAAATCCAACTTGAAGTATATATCAAAGACGTAAAGAAAGTACAAAACAATATGTATTGGACTTATAAGTCCCTTTACTGATTTACAACTAACACAACACAGTCATTTTAATTTTATAAAATAAACAGTTTTCCAGAAATATTAAGTATAAACACAATTAATATGAAATAGCCTTACCCACATTATTGAAACAAATGTTTTAAATAAAGATGATTTAGGAAGCCTTGGATGATATGGATAAAAAATGATTAAAATTTACACAGCAACTGCTTACATTCATGTCCTATCAATCACTTCAGGCAAACTGATAGCACAATGATAAAACCTTGCAAATGACGCACTTAGTTAATATCTGAATTGCTTTGACTCACCATGGGAAGCCATTTAGCTTTGAGGCAAGCTGCTCATGTGATAGATGGCTTGGAAATGAATTGCAAAAATGGATGTAATTTTCCATGAATTCTTATATAGGGTGTATGTTGTGTGACAGCATATGTTATTTATTTCCAACCATTAGTACATAATATTAAATAAGAAACATGCATACACAGACCAGAAATAAAAATTGCTTTAATAACATTATATTTAGCACTACTGAAAAGTATCAGTATTGTTCACTGTCATTAGGCTGTCATTAGGAAAGTCAATATGGTAGACAAAGTAAAACTGCTAATAGTGCTTGAGATTTCTGTGTTTGAGAGGAAACAAATAGGATTAAAACATGGCACCTTCCCATAATGATTAAAACCGAGTAAAAAAGACAGACCCTCACAGCAATGTAGTTATACTTGACTATGCTGACTTCATGATTATACTGCAGATAGTTTTAAGGGAAAACCTACCCAAAAAATAAAAAAGCCACCACCACATTCTGCAAGTATACACCAATAACTAGAAAGTAGTCTATTTTTAAATTTAGGTTTACACCTTTCTCTTACATTATTTGTCTGTTTTAGTAGTGAATTTTATAAATGTAAATGTCATTATTTAATGAACAAAGTGTCTAGAATGTGGAATAAAACTGATAATTGTCTGAAACTTCCTAGTATAATATGGAGGCCTTTTAGTCATCCTCACTTTTATTATTTGATCATGCCTAAACAGAGGTCTGAAAGCCTTTTCTTAAAAAGCAGAGGAGCCAATAGAGAAAAGAGATTGGTCAATGAAATAATGAGAAAAGAATTGCCTAAATTGAAGATGTACAAAAGTTTTGGTCTGAAAAGATCAAGATAAAAGCCAAACTCTGAAGAATGAATGCAAATGACTAATAGAACAACTGGAAGTATATAACTGTCTAAGCATAGAAATGTTGGAATTATGGTTCTCTATGAAGCCATGACTGGCTAAAGGTCACTGACTATAGAAATGTAAGAAGCTGAATGTAGTAGAATATCTGAGTATCTTTGTGAAAAAAAAAAAAGTCTGGCTGACAAGGACATAAGTCCATAGGGTGACAAACAGCTTTACCCTGTTCCTGTGCTCTAGAACATTAGCTAAAGGAAAGAAATCTTCACGTATTAAGGACATTGGACACTACTTGGCAAGTCTAGAGCTATAAATGGTGTAGCCCGAAGTTTCTCTATCCCACTCTGCTGGTCCTGCAGCCATTTAATTCCAAATGATAACACAAAGTCTTTTATTAATTACAAGCTGATTGGTCTGTAGCAGGATTATGTTATGTTTCTACTGTTTCCTGTCATTGTAAATATTTGTCTCGCCTATGGGTTTAATAAAAGCTGATTGGCTAAAGACAAACAGGAAGTGCAGATGGTCAGGACCCCAGGTTGGGGTGCCATCTATTGTGCAAGGTTTCTGTTCCCATCCGGGCCAGCATGCAGCTGCCAGGGCAGCCCAAAGGAAAAAGAAAAAAGAAAAAAAAAAGCCTATGGTTCAAGCTTATTACTTGATAACTCTTATATTTAACTCATAATTCTATTTATGTTTAGCCACATGGCTTGGTACCTTTTTGCTAAGTGAAGCATTCTCATTATGCTTCTTCTGTCTCTCACTGGTGTCTGCTCTTCCTCTTCCCAGAATTCTCTTCTAGTCTCTCTATACTTTCTGTCTGCCTAGCCTTTGATCAATCTGTGTTTTATTAAACCAATATTTACTATGACAAATATTTACAGTGTATGAGAGCATAGTCCCATAGCTCAGTGGTGCAGGATAAATGTGATGGTGATTAGAAAAGACTTCCATGTGTACAGAGAAAATACAGCTGATCTGTATATCAACAACAAAGAAGCATAAATAACCATAGAATCCCTTCCTTATTCGCAATGGCCTCTTCATAGTGACAGGAGATCATGCAGGCAATCTGAGACACAAGAAAACTGTAGACTATTGTTTGCAGACAACCTCTCCTAGATGGCTTGTAAAAAGCAATGCTATTAATTTGCTTCCTGACCTCATGTGATTTCTAATCTTTGTTGTCAATTTGACTCGCGTTAGAGCCACTTAGCAGGCGCTTACAGGAGTGTCTGTGAAGTCATTTCCACGGTAGTGTCACTGAACAGGGACATCTCACCCTGTATGTGACTGTAACCAGACCATAGGCTAGATGTCTTAGACTGAATTAAGGGGGGAGAAAGAGCAACAGAAATCATCTCTTTCTGCTCCCTGACTATGAACACAAGCTCATCAGCCACATCATGCCCCTTCCCTGCCTTCATGATCTGACTGTATCCCCTCTAACTGTAGACCAAAATAAGTACCTCCTTTTTTCAGGTGCTTTCAACATATATTTTGTCACAACAATAGTACCTTACACATATCACCTATGCAAGCTCAATGTAACATCAGTGGCAATGGCATATGACAATGAAATTTTATGTTAAATAAGTAAAAGTGTAAATGTTTCCTTACCTGTGAATTAGCAGCAGTGAAGAGAGGCTCAAGAAGCCAAGAACAGGACCAGGAATACAGCTCTGTCAGTAAAGTGTTTTCTTCTATAAGCACAAGGATGTTAATTTGATGCCCCATACCTCCCGCAAATTCATATCAAAAAGTTGAGCATGTTGTACATGCTTGTTATTCCAGTGCTGGCTAAGTAGAGACAGGTAAATCTTTAGGGATCACTAGCCAGCCCCACAGCCTTCTGGGAGAGTTCTGGGCTAGTGGCAGACCCATTCTCAAGAGCCCAGTCCCAGTGGATATATTTACAAAACGCTACTGCATCTGAGGCTCAAGGAACACCATGATAGAGAAGGCAGGGATAATGTAAGAGCTGAGTGATCAGAAAGTTTGCTGTAAGATTGTAGCTCTTAGTAATGACAGAAGCTACACTCCTAAAATCTCACAAACATGACTGCCCAAACATTAGCTGAAAAGGACCGTAGACATGCAAAGTACATGGGAGAAACTCAGAAGACATCAACACCACCTAAAGAACTACAGGCAACTAAAGATTGCTAAAAGTTGAATAATCTTCTCCAAAGAAGAATACAACAAATGGTTAACCAATACCAAATGACTGGCTCGGAAAACACATACAAATAACACTATACAAACTAAGCAGGTTATATTTAGATTATATATGTATGGTCCCTTTATGCTTTCCATTGTAAACAAAACTGAGAACCCTGTCAAAGAGAACATTGCATGGTTTTGGGTCTTTTTCTAACTCAATGTTACAAAGCAGAATATTAAAAATGGATTTATAACCTTAAAAACATATGCATGGAACAAAAATGTAAAATACAGGATATGAATTTGTAAGAAGGGGTATATGAGAGATCTGGAGGGAAAAAGGAAAATGGTATGATCATATGATATAATTTCAAAAGTAAAAGAAAAATACATATATACACAAAAAGATAGAGAGCCTAAGGGACAACACTTGAAGTTGACCTCTGGTCTACATGTCGGGACACAGACACACACACACACATACATGTACTCACACACCTGCAACTGAAAACAGCTTAAGGTGGTGTCGGAAACAAGACAGATTTACTGGGCCCTCCTTCCACAAGTGTAACAGTAAACACTGTTGAGAGTCACTCTCAGACAAGCCACGAAGGCTGCAAAAGGTGGAAACCAGCTTGAGCTGCCTGGAAGAAGTTTAAACCAGCTGGATAGGATACTCTGCCACCTTCAAAGCTGACTTCAGGCCCTGCTGCAGGTCCCCAGCTCTGTGAGCTGTCACCCATTCTGGGGTGGGCTTTGGTGGCACAGCTGTCTCTGAATCATTTCTGCTCCTGTAAGTGACCCCTCACCCATATTCCTGTAAGTGACCCCAATCTAACTCATTGGTTCAACAAGATGGACCTCAGTAACATCTGTACTTAGGTCTATCATGGGTTCCTAGTCTGGGGTGAGTAGATGTGTGTAGCATATCCCCATGAAAAGTCTCATCTCACAAGTGTATCCTTATGAATATACACACATAAAGAGACAGACAGACAGATACATGCACACATACACACACACACAAGTTCAAGAAGTAATAAATGGATACTGTCTTGATTCATTTACTCAGTTGCTAGCATGTAGATCCATTTGACTAGTTAATATTCATAATTTCTCATCCCAATATTTTGTCTACAGTACTATTTTCTAATGAATAACAGATGAAGTCTTTTGGTGTATTTTGTCCTGTTGTATACATTAAATCTTTTTATTCAAGCCAAAAATTTATTGGCCAGAAATCCAAGCCAACAGAACCTCCACGGACATCAAGACATTCTGCCCTCCAACAATAATGCAATTGCTCAACTTACTCTGTTTTCTTTGAGTGGATGAAGAATAGAAGAACAAAGAAATGGTGACAATGGTCATGAATGTGAGTGTATAGACAAAGACAGACAATGTGTAGAAAGCCAACAAAACACACACGTTAAAGCACAGGTTTTCAAAGAACAAGATAGCCATCAACTTTAAAAAGATTCCTAGATGTTGATAATGGAACACAAAACAGAAGGGAGCCATTCCAAAGGTTACTGGCCCATTTCATAACTATCCCCTTGTAAGCTGCTCAATTCCTACACTAGAAAAATAATGGAAAACTGTTATATTATCTTAGACAGCTCCCTGAAGCAACCTAGGGTATGATTAAAAATTCATTGTGCTTACTTGAACTCACATCCCCAGAAATCAAAGACAACTTACCTGTGTTAAAGAGTCTACAAGAGCAAATAACAACCAAGCTCCCTGGTTATAGAGGAAGCGGTTCAGATCAGGACAAGTTCCCCAGGCTATTTTTAGTCTCTCTGAAAGCATTCCCTGTTCATCCCTATGTCTGACTCTGTGACTATCAAAACCATTAAAATGTATTCTTAGCAAACAACCAGCTTTCACCCATCCACAGGCCAAGAATGTAAACATTGTAACAGAGCTTTCTCCACTCTGCTAAAACCTGTACCTACCATTCTCCAAGGAAGTGTTTGGTAAATGCCTTGATTTATGACTTTCTTTGTTCTGTTACAGATAAGATTTTATGGAGCTGGAGAGATGGCTCAGCGATTAAGAGTACTGACTGACTGCTCTTCCAGAGGTACTGAGTTCAATTCCCAGCAACCACATGATGGCTCACAACCATCTATAATGACATCTGGTACCCTCTTCGGTATATTGTATACATAATAAATAAATAAATCTTTAAAATAAAGATTTCACGTAACCATTTCTTTAATGAAAATGATATTTGGGGTAACCTGAATCCCTGCTCCTAGATCAAGGTCACCCTCATTTGGACTAAGAATACACCATCTTTTATTCTCTTAGAGGAAAGAGCTGTGTTTTGGTGTCACTGTTTATTACACAGATCTTTATCTTAGTTTTAATTTGTGTATATTTAAAGCCTCATAGCTTGTTTTTCTTAGAACCAAAAAGCACCTGAATATTTCTATCTGTAATAATAGATTATTTTATTTCCCAGGTCATTTCTATTTAAATTAGCTGAAATAATATCATTGTATATAGCTACAACTCAGTATAAATCTGCATATATTTTCTTGCAATTGTACCTAAGCATTTGATTTTAGAGTGCTGCCCCACACAGACTCCATGAGAGATATTCTGTAAATACCTTTTAAGAATTAGAAAAATTGGGGATTTAAAATATCTAAGCCCCAATATGGTGGGAATATTCCTCTTTATGCTGTAAATAAAGAAACTGCTTTTTGGCCTGTGTCAAGTGCCATACAAGTAGGTGGAGGAATCAGAGGATGGGCAGAAGGAGGGTGGAGTCAGACTCCATTCAGCCACCAAAGAAGAAACATGTAAGGGACCCAGGTGAGCCGTGGGCACGTGGCCAGATAGATTAATGGAAACGGGTTGAATTAAGATGAAAAAGTTAGCTAGCAATGAGCCTAAGACATAGGTCATACAGGATAAAATTAATATAAGCATCTGAGTCATTTGGGGAAGCAGCCACAGGCAGGTCAGACCTCCAGCGCATTCAGGGACAGAAATCTCTCACAACAGATGGCATCCCAACCTGGGGCCCCAAACACACACATAAAACCTGAGAAAGCTTAAAAAGCATTCTAGAGCACAAAAACAGAGCCAAAAGCAGCTTCCAAATTGTATATCTGAATTGTGTCATGGTACAGAGACACGCAATATTCAAGCTTGAATTTAAAAATGGCCGGTCTGTGGTAGACAGCTTAAGGTCGATATCTGGAATTCAGAGGACTCAGTCTAAGCAACAAGCTACATGTGAACAAAACTGTGTGGCTCATTAAGAGCTGTGTACCACTAAGAATTGAGAATTAAGATGTGAATTTTCCACATGAATTCCAGGGCATCTAACCAGCAGAAATCATTGATACTTTGGAGCAAGTTTGGGTTGTTTTAATCACTGAGTTTTAGGGATTTATTTTGTTTTTAATTTTCCCTTGTTTCTTTCTATTATCCCTAGTAGCTCCATTAGATAAATAAAAATATGCTGGAAGGGGTCCCTCTTTCTTCTTCTTCTTCTTCTTCTTCTTCTTCTTCTTCTTCTTCTTCTTCTTCTTCTTCTTCTTCTTCTTCTTCTTCTTCTGGCTGCATACTCTTGGTCAGTCTGCAACTACCCTGATTCTGACAGTCTGAATTTACTGTTAACTTCTTTAATGAAGTGTTATGCTGTTGTTTTGGTTTTTAGACCTTCAAGTCCAAATTTTATTTATTTTCTATGTTGAGAGTGTATATGTGTACCTATGTATGTGTAAATTTCTAGTTTCATTGGTACTCTACATTTTACTAAATGTTTGCTTGAGTTTTCTGAAAATACATCATGGGCTCCTAACATGACTGAGTTGTTAAAACTGAAAACTTTACTTACTTTTTTTCTCTCCTGAGTACAAGTTGTATTTTCCTGATTCTTTCTGTGGTTTTTTTTAAAAAAAAAAATTAAAAACTGACCATTTGAGGCAATGCTCTTGTTCACTGTAAAGAATTGTTGCTGGTATTGGTTTAATAAAATGCTGATTAGCCAGGAGGAAGTATAGGTAAAGCTAGAAGACCAGGGGAATGCTGGGAAGTGGAAGAGAGAGCAGAGATGCAGCCAGATGCAGAGACAAGAAGATGAGAATACTGCACTGAACAAAAAGATACCAAGCCACGTGGCTAAACATAAATAGAAATATGGATTAACTGAAAGTATGAGAGTTAGCAAGTAACAAGCCTGAGCCATAGACCAATCAGCTTGTAAATAATATAAGCCTCTGTGTAATTATTTGGAACCACAGACCACAGAGCTAGCCAATCCAGAAACTTCAGACTATGATGGATTATAGCAATTTTGAGCACAGATTCATTCTCTCTCTCTCTCTCTCTCTCTCTCCTCTCTCTCTCTCTCTTTCTCTCTCTCTCTCTCTCTCTCTCTCTCTCTCTCTCTCTCTCTCTCTCTCTCCATCTACAGGTTTTTCTTCTTTGCCTGGGCATAAGGAAATGAGGAGTGAGGGGGAGTGCCTTGGCCAGGCAGTTTTAGTAAATTCTTTTCCCTCTCAGTGTGAAGTCTTTAGCGCCACTCTGCAGAAAGCACAGCCATGGGTATCACACAGCATCCAGGGATAACAAGGGTTTATCAAGCTCTCTTTAACTATCTTTCCTTTCTCTTTTGAATCGTATGCCTTACTCTGCGTTAGAGACAATCCATACGTCTTCAGTAATTATCAGATGATCATTTTATTACTTTAATGTTCTGCAGAACAAATTGCCCAGCAAAATGATGGATGTAGTTTGGTTTCTGCTGCTGAGACAAAACATTTGCCAGAAGCAAATGAGGGAGGCGAGGGCTTGTGCCCACTTACAGGACTCTGGACAATCTAAGTAGAGAGTCCATCAGGAGCTTGGAACAGAAAACAAAGGAACACTGTTTGCAGCTGACCATGCTTAGCAAGCTTTCTTACACAGCCTAGGACCACCTGCCTGGGGTGGTGCCATTCACAGTGAGAAGGCTCCTTCTATATTAATTAATCATCAAATCAGTCTTTAACAATCTGACTGGGACAATCCCTAGATGGAGACTTTCTTCTCACAAAAGTTCAGGCTGTGCCAAGTTGACAGTTGAAGATAATTAGGATACTAATCCAATTAAATTTGTGTATAGTGTAGTTGTTGGGATTTTGGCTCTTTTGTGGGACCTGCCACTCAGTTCCCAAATAAATCACATATGGAGGCTTATTCTTACTTATAAATGCCTGGCTGTAGCTTGGCTTGTTTCTTGTCAACTTTGCTTACCTTTAAATTAGCTCATCTACATTTTGCTTCTGGGCTTTTTCCTTTTCTTCTGTATATTTTACTTTCATTTTTACTCCATGGCTGGCTGGGTGGCTAGTGGCTGGGTGGCTGGCCCTCAGCATCCTCTTCTCCTTGTTCTCTTGCTCCTTCTTCTTTTTTCCTCCCAGATTTCTCCTATTTATTCTCTCTGCCTGCCAGCCCTACCTATTTCTTCCTCCTGCCTTGCTATTGGCCATTCAGTCAGTTCTTTATTAGACTATCAGGTGTTTTAGACAGTCTCGATAACACAGCTTCACAGAGTTAAATAAATGCAACATAAACAAATGCAACACATCTTTACACCATTAAATAAATATTCCAGAGCATAAACAAATGTAACACACCTTAAAATAATAGTCTACAACAGTACAGGTTGTTTTCAGACCAGTTTTTGAGATTTGTTCTGATACTTCCATTTTGTAGCTATTAGGGGTAGAGAAGCAATGGGCATAAATGACCAAAAATTATAGGGCAGTGATGGCACATGCCTTAAATCCCAGCACGTGAAAGGCAGAGGCAGGCAAATCTCCATGAGCTGCATGACAGCTACAGCTACGCGCGCGCATGCACACACACACACACACACACACACACACACACACACACACACACACAACCTGTTTTGGAAAGAAAGAGAGATGGGTGAGGAGGGAAGGAAGAAAGGAAAAAGAATAAAACGAGAAAAGAAAGAACAGTAATAAATCAATCTGAAGCAGGATGCAGAGTCCTGTTTGTATATGCTCAAGTATTATCTTAGTTAGGATTTCTACTAATGAAAGGAAACACCATGACCAAAAAGCAAGTTGAGAAATAAAGGGTGGGGGTTGGCTTACACTTCAGCATTGTTGTTCATTATGGAAGGAAGTCAGGACAGGAACTCAAACAGGGCAGGATCCTGGAGGTAGGAGCTGATACAGAGGCCATGGAGAGGAGCTGCTTACTAGCTTACTTACCATGGCTTGCTCAGCCTTTTTCTTATAGAACTCAGAACCACCAGCCCAGGGATGGAACCACTCACCATGGGCTCAGTCCTCCCCCATCAATCACTAATTCAGAAAATGTCCTACAGTTGGATCTTTTGTTTTTCCTTTTTTATTATGAATAAAGTCTTATTTTTTATCCATCTATCCCCTTGTTCAAACTCCCTTCCCCCTCCCCCCTTCCCAGTCACTCTCTCTCCTCCTCATCTCCTTATCTCCTCCTCAGCAAGGGCAGGAGGTCCCAAGTGGCTTAGTTCAGCATCCACTCCAGGCAGATCTGCTTTCCTCACCCCAACATCAAGACTGGTTCAAGTGTTCCTCTAGAGGGAATGGGCTCCAAGGTGCTGGTCCAAGGTGTTTCAGATGCCAAGCTGTTCAGTGGTTGTGGTTTGCAGCTTGGGAATGCTTTGCTTTTTGTTTAAAGTCCAATAAGGAGTGAGTACATCCCCTGCTTATCCCTCTGGGTTTGTGATACCTCGCTCAGGAGGATATTGTCCATATCCATCCATTTGCCTGCAAATTTTAGGATATCATTTTTCTTACCACTGAGTAGTACTCCATTGTGTAGATGTACCACAGTTTGTTAATCCATTCTTCAGTTAAAGGGCATCCAGGTTGTTTCCAGGTTCTTACAGCTGGATCTTATGGAAGCATTTTCTCAATTGAAGTTGCCTCCTTTTAGATGACTCCAGTTTGTATGTCAAGTTAACAAACTAGCCAGCACAAGTGGTGTAGCCAGATCCTGTGATAACTCTATCTCTAGCTTTCTGTGGAACCTCCACACTGATCTCCATAGTGGCTACACCAGTTTTCACTCCCACCAATAGTGACTAAATGTTCCCCTCTCCCTACACCCATGCTGGCATTTGCCATCTTTTTTTTTTAAACCATTTCGACAGGAGTAAGAAATGAAGTTTGCTCCTTTAGCCAAAGTGTCCCATATCTTCACATATTGTGATGCTCTCTCCCTGGATAATGTCCCCAAGGCATCACTGTAACAACCAATAGGTGAAGCAGCTTCTAGCCATCTTGACTTGCCTCTGACATTGAACTTCTGTGATAGGCTGGAGTGAAGAAGGGACATTGAGGTATTGGATGAATGTTGAGTCTCCTTTCTACAGGTGACTGGGGTGAACACTAAGCCCCAGGCATTCAGAAATGTGGCATCCAACTCGGACTCAAGGATTAGAAATACTAGCAAACTTCCTTTGGTGACCAGATACACTAGTCAGGTCAGACTTCCAGGAAAAGAGATTGCCAGTTCTTAGTCGTGGTGATGTATAGGGAATCCCATTCAAGTTCAGTTTAAGGGGAGATGGATATTGGCTCATGTTCATCTTTCTATGGAAGTTCAGTATTTGTATTTGTGCCTGCCTTTTGATTAGTATATTTTGTTTTAGAACATTCACTGATTTTTTTTTCCAAATTAACATTTTGCCCAGCTTTCTTTCAATTACATGTATTTCTTCCAAATTGTATCAGGTGAAGTCCGTTTCTGGACTACACTACGTAGCTTAGTGCTTTTACTAACAGCCCCCAATACTCTATATGAATGTGTGCTCAAATGCTTTGTCATTTATAAAAGTTTTCAAGATGAGTTCCAAAAACAAATACATGCAGCAGTAAATCAAATTTTAAATAGGTAAGAGAGTAAAACAGGATAAGAAAAAAAAGGTAGAGATGAAAGTAGATAAGTTTGTGCCATAAAAGTCATATTTATTCATTTTTCCAGGGGTATGTAACAATCCTGCCTTAAAAATAATGCTCAAAGCAACAATTTGCTGTGTTTAGAAGCTTAAAATCTAATGACTTGTAGAAGTTATTTCTGGTAAAGTTACAAGACATTTTCCCCAAAGTCTCCATAAAGAAGACAGACTCTAATGGAATGAATACCCTCCTCAAGGTAAGAATAATAAACAGTTTCATGAAGCAGTCTCTTGTACTCAATATAAACATGCAGTATTCCAGCAAGAACAACCAACCCCTGTCCTGGCTTCTTCTGCTCAGGAGTGACTTAGCTGCTGCAGGAACAATGTCTTTGTGCTGTAAGAATAACTCTAGCCACCAGGGGTCGCACTACCCGACAGGCAGCATCTGTAATTGCATGGAGGTATATGTACCTCTGTCTGTCCCAAAGGGCTCAAAAGATGTGCAGAAGGACACAGTGTCCAAAGCTGATAGATAGATAGATAGATAGATAGATAGATAGATAGATAGATAGATAGATAGATAGATAGATAGATAGATAGATAGATAGATACATTCCAAGATTCTGAAGGTGCTTTATGAGTGAAACTTACACTCTCAAGATAACAGCATTCTACTCAATAGCCCACCTTGAGAAATACTTCATTTAAATTTCAAACCATGCTGCAGAATAGACTTCCTCCACTTTGCAAGTTTCTGTAACATGTATTTGTGTGTAAGAGTGAATGTGTATGGTGTGGGGGAAGAGTGGAAGGATAGATGTTGTGGTATGTGTTGGTGTATGTGTAGTGTGTGTGGGTTCAGAGAGTGTGTTAGGTTGTATGTTGGAATGTGTCTTTGTGTATGTGTGGGTATATATGGTGGTGATGTGCATGTGTTGATGTGTGTGAGTGTGTGTGTTGTGTGGTAAATCCCACAAACCTCCTTTCTTCCTGCTTCATCTACCTTCCTGGATGGTATAAAGAAGGGTAGCAGGGTTGTTATCTACTGCCTGGAAATGAGCAGGAAGATGAAAATGGCCAACAGAAAGGAGAAATGCAGGACACTGGTGGCGCTGCAAAAGAACACCAAGCTCTTTGGGTACTTTGGCGTTGTTATTAAAAGGACAAACCTGTTCAGAAAAGCTATGGTAGGTAGTTAAGGGGAGAGGGTTGCATTTTATTAAAGACAACCCCAAGATATTCCTTATACTCCTGAAAACTCAATTCAATCTATTTCTTCAGGGAATCTTCTAGAATTAATAATTGTAGCTTTTTTATGGTACTTCATAGCTTATAAAATGCTTTCGCATACATTGAATTTACATTTTCACATCAGCCTTGTGGCCAGAGCAGTTTTCTCCACCCTCTTATCTCTCTGGAGTTGACATGATCTAGCCTTTTGCTGTCAAGTACAGACCAATGGACTCAAGGCCTCTACCTCCTGTCTGACTTCTCCTAAGATCTAGATTTATTTTTCAGATTAATTCTGGACACCCAACTAGGAAACAAATCCTTAGAAAGCTATATGTATTACCTTCCTCAGACCCTAAATACAGCACTTAGCCCAGTATCTCTGCTTAAAATTCACAGAATAAGAATTTGAGTTATATTCAAATCCCTGTTCCCTGAACTGCTCAAACAATCAGTTCTCAATTCCTACCTATTTGACATGAAGAATCTATCACTACTCCACGGCCACTGCTTGCTTTTAAGGAGTTGCTATTATAAGTATCTAACTCATCTTCTGTAGACAGGCATTATAAAAAGGAAAATTGATGATTGTTTTTAACTATTCAAATAATATATGTAGTATCTACAAGATGCTAAATACCATGGAGTTAGAATTACTGTTCCAACCAAATGTCTGTCCTGTTAGAGCAGGAAACCAATGTTTCTAAACAGTAAACACAGAGGCAGTAAGTGGCTTGTGTTACAGCTAAAATGCAATACAGAGTAGTGAGGGTAAACTAATTCATTAATGTGCTACAGTCGCTTTGAAAAGACTTTTTGAGGGCTTTGTACTGAGTCAACATGAAACGAAGAAATGAACCCAGTTGTTATAGAAGAAGAAAAACAAACTATGGTGTGATTAATTTAAAATGGCTCTTACACTAAAATCTATTCAAAAGGCTGTGTGATTAAATAAATTTGTGCAATGCTAGACTGAACAAATTTCATAGATTGCCATGCTGTAAGATTCTGGAGGTTTATTAGTGTGTGCACATGTACAATGAATCTCCTTGAATGATGCATAATGTGATGTGCAATCTCCAAATTTATTGACAAGAAGAACTTTTTAGAACACAACTTCCTGGATTATATGAATGACACATTTTGGAAAATGTTCAATAGTTATCAGCAAATGAAAATCCAGCAGTCACCTTGAAGCTAAAGGGCTGCGTGGGAAATCAAACCATTTCTGAGATATTGCTCATATTGAAATAGCTCCAGCAAAATGACCCGGTTGCTTGGCAGTTTATCTGCAACCTGGCATAGATGTGCATTTTTGTTTTTAGAAAGTTAATTTGTCATTTATCTCTGGACTACCTTTTAAAGCTTCAATCAAGGCAAGCTTTGGAATATATGATTTCAAAGGCAACTTCTGAGAACTAGACCAAGCCTTTGGAGAAGCCTCTTGTATTAGGGAACACCAGATGTAAGCTATGGCACTAAAGGGCAAAGGGTAATCTGGCCAAAGACCACAGAAAGAACAGTGTCGATCAGATGGACTTCTGACATAAAGCTGAATAATAACAGACTTGGGCCACACTCTCCCATTCCTAGGACTGCTCCCTGATTGGTAACGTCGACATTACTTTCAAAGTCACTTCTTGGTTGTTATTCTCTGCCCCTTACACACACTAATCTTCATATTTAAATTCTCTGTTTAGAAATTCAAAAGTGTGCATGTACGAGAGGGAAGGAGGATGAAGAGGTGGGTAGGAGGAAGGATTTGACTAATTGCTGGAGAACCATCAAGGCAAGCCTGGAACGGTTACCAGCGTCCCCCACCCCCACCTTTTTTACTCTCCCCCGAAAACACTCCCTCTATCAAATGACCTAGGGGAAGTTGCAAGGCATAGACTCTACTTTTAAGTCTGATGCTGTAAGCATGAGAAATAGGCCTAGAGTTCCCAAAGACTAGAAGTCTCTTTGAATAGCCAGGGCTTTGGGATCCTGAGAGGTGAAGTTTAGTGATTGCAAGTGGGCCTTTTTTAGTGGTTCCGGTTACCAAAGGGCTGGGCAGTAACCTGAGTTCCCAAATCACCAGCCATAGGGGCTAGCAATTACTCACCCCTGCGACAAGACTCCTGGAACCCTGCTGGTTGCTAAGGACGCAGGGCACGTCACCCTTGGAGCCTGCAGGTTGAACTTTCTCTGTTTGCTGAGGATTTAGCCAATCAGAAGCTGTAAGTAAAATTCCATCAACCCTTCCCAACCCCACCGCACCCTACCCGCTAACGTGAGTTCTGTTTCTAGACTATAAATGCAAACAAACAAAAAAGCCTTCCTTGGCTTTAGACAACCGCAAGGCACACAGCAATGGCTACCTTGTGCACAGCGGGGTCATTGGATTAGCAGCAGCTAGCTTCCTCCACGGTTAAGGCCCTCAGGCTGTATGCTGCCTTCACAAAGGTACATCTTTGAAAGAAATTGCTGTTAGCAAATTTCTTCCAGTAGAAAATCTGGAGCCAGTCAGAGCTGCAACAAAGCAGCCAAGGTGTTTTGATATTTAACCACAAGGGGGCGAGTTTAAATTCAATGCCTTGAAAACATTCAGTAAGATTTTAAAAGTGTGATGCCGACTAATGGAAGAGATTGTGTTTTTACAAATATTCACAACTGGAAGAATTTAGGGGAAACATTTCTAGTTGCATGGAAAGCCGATGTACATACATTTTCCTATAACACAAATTCCCTAAAAAAAAAAAAAAAAAAAAAAAATGACACTTTAAAAAAGAGAACCAAATTAATAGAAATTGTAAATACATCAACCTGAACTAAAGTTTTAAATAGGTCTTTTGTATTTTCTTTTTCTTTTCTTTCTTTTTTCTTGAGGGGGGAGGAAATGGGTTCATAGTTTTTTAATTGAAAAACATTATTTTATACAATATATTCTTATTATATATTCCCGTCCCCAAATCTTTCCCATGTCCCTACCCACCCAACTGTATGTTATTTTTTTTTACTCTCCCTTTCTCTTTAAAACAAACAAAAACGGAAAAAGAAGAAACACACAAACAAAACACTCACAAAAACGGAACCAAAATAAACAAGTAAAGGACCATTCAATACAAAATGCCCACACAAAGCAATATGATATGAAAGGGCTACCAAATGTTGCTGGGTTTGTGTTGGCCAGCTACCTTTGAGCATGTGATCTGCCTTGGATTGAAGTTAACATACCTAGATATCCATTGAATAAAAATGATTTCTCTTTGCTGGCGGGTATCAATTGCAGAGCTTCTTGGTTAAGGATGTGAGCCTATGTCTACTTTGCCCTCTCAGTACCAGGACCTCTCCAAGCTTCACCTCATCACTCTGGCTTGAAAGGGCTGCACAGACCCTGTGAGTTCACATGCACATCAAGGAAAATAGTGTCCTTGAAATCCAGTCTCCTTCAGTTGTCTTATTGTTCTAGCTAAGACACCAAGTACTATATTAAATAGGTATAGAGAGTGAACATCCTTGTTTAGTTACAGATTTTAGAGAAAATACTTTACCTTTCTTTCCATTTAGGATGGTGTTGCCTGTGGACTTCCTGTAAACTGCCTTTACAATAACAAGGGATGTCACTTATATTTCTAGTCACTCCAAGATTTTTGTCATGAAAAGAGGTTGGTATAGCTGAAAGTTTCAAGGTCCCACAGATGCTTGCAAACTAATCACTCAGAGGCTTATATTAATTACAAACTGGTCTAGGGCTCAGGCTATTACTAGCTAGCTCTTACATCTTAATTTGACCCATTTCTATTAATCTATGTATTGCCATGTGGGTTACCAGTACAATCACAACTTGTTTCTTGGGTACCTGGATTGCATCTGCTATGATTCCACTTTTCTTCTCCCTCTTTGTATCCTCTGTATCCCTCTTTGATTTTTTGCCTAGTTATATCCTGTCTTACTATAGGCCAAAACAGCTTTATTAACCAATAGTAGCAACACATATTCACAGCATACAGAAAGACCATTCCACAGCAAGTTGGATTTTGTCAAAGGCCTTTATTACATCATATAAATTTTGTCCTTCAGTATGTTTTTTTAATACATTATATTTATTGACTTATGTTGAACCATCCAGCATTTCTGGGATGATGACTAGTTGATCATGGTAGATAATCTTTTTGCTGTATTCTTAGATTTGATTTGCAAATATTTTAGTAAGAATTTTTGCATCTATGTTCATAAGGGATATTGGCCTAAATTTTTCTCTCTCTTTTCTTTTGGGGGGGGGTGTCTTTGTATGATTTTAGTAACAGAGTAGTAGTGACCTCATGAAAAAATTAGAAAATGTTTCTTCTGTTATATTTTACAAATTAATTTGAGGAGTATTGGCATTAAGCCTTCTTTAAAGGTATGGTAGAATTCTGCACTGAATCTATCTAACCCTGGGCTTTTTTTGCTTGGGAGACTTTTAATTACTGCTGTTTGTGGTTATGGTCTGTTTAAATTACTTATTGGATTTTTATTTAATTTTGGTAAGTTATATATACTAAGAAATTCACCCATTTCTTTTAGTTGTTTTTTTTTTCAGTTTGGTGGATTACATGTTTTTAAAGTATGTTCTTATGATTCTATAAATTTTCTCAGTGTCTGTTGTGATATCCCCTTTTTTAAACTCTAATGTTATTAATTTGGATCTTCTCTCTTCATAGTTTAGTTAATTGAGCTAAGAGTTTGTCACTCTTACTGATTTTCCCAAAGAGCCAACTCTTTATTCCATTGATTTGCCATAAATTTTTGTTTCTATTTCATTGTTTTCATCTCAGAGTAGATTGTTTCCTGGGGTCTGCTGTTCAGAGGGATTATCTCTTCTGTTGTTTCACAATTGTCAGATACATACATCACTAAGTTACTAATATAAGTTCTCTCCAAGTGTTGATGTAGACACATAATGTTATGAACTTGCCTGTTAAAATGCTTTCATTTTGTCCCATAGGTTTGGATATGTTGTCTCTTCATTTTCATTTAGTTCTAAAAAGATTTACTCTACTTGTCAATTTTTATCTTGACTCAATTTCCACTTGATAGTGAGTTGCACAGTATAGACAGAGGCTTGTTCATTCTGCCCAGTCCAACAGACACTTCCCTAATAATTGACTTACTATTAATATAATTACAAGCTGTTTGGCCTATGGCTCAGACCTATTACCAGCTAGCCCTTACATCTTAAATTAATCCATTTCTGTCCATCTATCTTTTGCCATGTGTCTTGTGGCTTTACCTATATTTTATCATATCTTGCTTCTCCAGCTGGTAGCTGGTGTCTGCCCTGACTCTGCATTTCTTCCCCTATATCTCTGCTTGGATTAGCTGCCTTGCACTATATATTCTGTTGTTTCTGTTGCTGTTGACATCTAGTCTTAATCCATGGTGATTAACTAGGATGCAGCATGTTATTTTAATTTTTTTATTGTACACACAATATTTGGTCAATTTGCAGAAAGTGTCCTGACCTGCTAAGAAGAGAGTATATTCTCTTCTGTTTGAGTGAAATGTTT
Source organism: Sigmodon hispidus (assembly GCA_004025045.1). NCBI lineage: Eukaryota > Metazoa > Chordata > Mammalia > Rodentia > Cricetidae > Sigmodon > Sigmodon hispidus. The sequence continues at coordinate 38,464 of PVIH01005326.1, forward strand.
GAGCATAGATGTGTGCTAGGCATGTTTGATTTATATTGTTATTTAACTCCAGAACTTCTGTTTATTTTGTCTGGATAACTTGTATATTGGCAATAGTGCGGTGTTGAAGACCCCACTATCACCATGACAGGCTGCAGACTAACAATATTGGGACTAGGCCTCACTCTTACAATAACCAGGAAAAGCTACAGGCTATACCCTGTGGAGACCAATCAGAATTGAGACAATTACTAGATGCTCTAGAACACTAAGGATAACTTACGTAATTTATATATAAATTGTCAATTTCCTTGCAGCAATGGCAGTACCAATCCCTGTTTGACAAAATTCTGTTGCCCTGCTCCTGCCCAATCAGGAGTTCAGCCCTCATCTGAATCTGGAATTCCCCTGCTCCCCACCTTTACTCCTTAAAAACCCTGCCATAACCAAGCTCAGGGCTCTCCCCATCCAAACACTGGATAGAGAGCCCAAGTTCAAGTTTGCAATAAAGGCTCTTTTCCTTTGCATATGAACTTGGACTCCTGGTGATCTCTGAATCCCTAACAGAAGTCCAGATAGGCGAGGGCCATTCAAGAACAGAAAAACACTTAGCTTGGAAATTTCAGCTCTACCATCAAGGTCATCTTCCTGGACAGATAATTAGCCCTGGGCCCTGACATCCTCTTCAATCCTAAGCAAGTGGGTAGACCAGTAAGCCAACTCTCTCAGCATATGCTGAGAAAAGAGGAAAGCAGACTTTGGAGATTTTCAGGCGGAACAAGAACAACTGAAACAAGATACCATGCTTAGGGGAGTCCTTGTTTTCAGTGGAGACATGGAAAGAAGAGTGAGAAAGAGCACAAAGGAAAAGGAAGGGAAGAGGATGTGAAAACATCATGGTGAGCCAGAGTGCAGAGTCAGAACCTGAATCTTCCTCCGCCCTTGACACAGCATGAGATCCCAGAGAATCTATAACCCACCCAGAAAGGAAAGCAGGTCTGCAACAATTGTAAGACGACATATAATCAAACCCGTCACTGCTCACTTGAGGCGCTGGCCCTTCCCTCCAAGTCTCCCTTTTATGTAAAGAACCTTTAAATTGGGTACTAGAACCTACAACACACAGCAACATGGAGCATCTCTTTCTTCCTCTCGTCTGGCAAATATGCACCACCTGACTAAAGCTGTGTCATCCTGTGGAGTCAAGTGCATGCTCAGAGAGGAAAATGATTCCACAAGGATTTGTCTTCACTTGCACAGGTTAAGAACTGTCCACTGTTGTCCCAACATGAGGAATTCAGGCATTTTTCTAGCTATAAGACACTGAGACATTTTTGAAGCTCAAGTGACAGAAGTTTGTCTGGTCTGCTTGGTGACCAGTTCTGTGCCAGGAGCATAGATAGCAAAGTATCTCTCCTTCCTTGGACAGTTTGCCAGTGGGCTGGAGCAACAGGGTTTCAGCTAAAACGCCTAGTATATAGTACCCAAAGGAACTGAAATGTAATCCCAGCACTCAGAGAATGTGGAACATAAGCATAATGGAGTTTTCATTCAGCCACAAACTCAAATCATAAAATTTGCATAGAGATGACTTATAAAATATATAAGTGAGATAATCCAGGCTCAGAAAAACAAATACAACACATTCTCTGTCATATGCCTAGCTGCTCCTTTTTGTAGTGTACACGGTAGTAGGTGTAGTTTCCAGGTCATGAAACGAGAAAAGCAATAAGATGCTCTACGGAAAAAGGGGAGAACATGTGTGACATGTACGTGGGGAGGGGGCAGCAGAGAGCAGAAGGAAAGGGTGCACAGAAGGGCAAGAAGATTGGGGTGAGGGAGAGAATCAACCAGCATGACATGGGTTTGAAAAGGCCACGGGGTGGGGCGGGGCAGGCTGGAGAGATGGCTCAGAGGTTAAGAGCACTGACTGTTCTTCCAGAGGTCCTGAGTTCAATTCCCAGCATCCACATGTGGCTCACAGCCATCTGTGATGACATCTGGTGCCCTCTTCTGTAAAAACTGTATGCATAATAAATAAATAAATCTTTAAAAAAGAAGAAAGAAAGGAAGAAAGAAAGAAAGAAGGAAAGAAAGAAAATGCCACAAGGGGCCTGGAGAACTGGCCTGCTCTTACACAGACCCAGGTTCAGAGGCAACACCCTCTTCTGGCCTCTGGAGGTACATGGTGCACACACATGCACATAAATAAAACAGGTTTTAATTTTTAAATTAAAAAAAATAACTTTGTAGGCAGGGCCTGACTGTGTATCACTGACTGTCCTGGAACTCACTACGTAGGTCATGCTGGCTTCAAGTGCACAGGGGCCCATCTACCTCTGCCTCTCAAGGTCTGTGACTAAAGGCATGTGCCACCATGCACAGCATCCTTTTTTTTGTCTTTTGAAAAAAAAAGAGAAAGAAAATGACATAAGAAAGCTGTTACTTTCTATACTAATTTATTTAAGTTTTCAAACAAAATAATGTTAGTAAAGAATACTTCTTTAAAAATTAACTACCTCAGGAATTTTTTTAAAGTATTTGTTGGCTTTCATGTATATATGTGTATATATATATGTATATATATATGCATGTGGATATATATGCATACATATCCATGTTTATATATGCATACAAATACTCTATATGCACATACATGTATGTGTTTATGTATTCTTATGTACCTATTAATTTTTATGTGTGTATACATATACATATGAACACACTATGCACACAGATATATGTGTGTGTGTACATATCCTTATGTACCTATTTTTTTTACTTTTCGATTTTTCTCTCTTAATTTTTCTGTTTGTTTTTGTTTAACTTTATTTTCAGTGCTTGGGATGAAACCTTGGGTGTCACACATATACTATCTATCACTGGTCCACAGTATGACACCCCCTAGGCCATTTTCCTGTACTCTCTGCCTTCATTCTAACCCATTCTTTGTTTCTTACAAACATTATAATGTATTTATGTGTATGAGTGGTTTGCTTGCATGTATGTCAGGGCACCACATTGTGTACCTGATGACCTAGGTGGCCAGAAAAGGACATCAGATCTCTTGGGACTAGAGTTAGAGATGGTTGTGAGCTACCATGTGGGTGCTGGAAATCAAACCCCAGTCCTCTGGAAGAGTAACAAATGCTCTTAACCACTGATCCAATTCCCCAGCTCTCTTTATAAATTTTGATTTTTTTCATACCTCCCTGTTTTTTCCTTATTTCTTAAAAACTTAATTTCATTATTGTAGCACTTCTAAATTCTATCTTGCCTTTTTCTATTTTTTTGTTATTAGTGATGCTGATTTTACATGCTTCCTAAAATTTGTATTTGTTAGTCTGCACATGGACATTGTGTGTGTGGGTGTTTGTGTGTATGTGTGTGTGTGTACACACACTTGTGACTTATCTGTGTACTTGTGACTTGTGTGTGTGCTTGAGTGTATATGCTTGTATGTGTGTGGTTGTGTGTGTGCTGTTTTGTGCTTATGTGTGCTTTTGTGTGTGCATGTGTATGTGCTTGTGTGTGTGCTGTTTTGTGTTTTTCTCAATTATTCATCTACCAACCTACATGATCCAAAAGCAACCTCATTCCCAGCAGGACACACAATTTGAGGCAGAATCCTAAAAGAACTTTTAAGTTCATCTTGTTGACCGGGCAAACAGAGACAATACTTTTCTCCTATGGCACCAAACTACACTCACATAGTAGAGAGCCTGCCCCAGGTACAATGAAACTGGTCTCCCTACCAGGCCAATGATGTTGCTCTTCCTTATTCACAGTTCTCTTATTTGTAGTGGTGGTAAGTGTGGGTTGAATGTGTGAGTGTGTGTGTGTGTGTGTGTGTATGTGTGTGTGTGTGTGTGTGTGTGTGATCACAGGTGCCTGAGGAGGCTGGAGGATTCAGAAGCCCCTAGATCTGGAATCACATACTATTATGAGCCACCTGGCATAGGAGCTAAGAACCAAACTAGGGTTCCCTGCCGGAGCAATGCATGCTCTTAACTTCTAAACTATCTCTTTAGTTCCACAACTCTTCCTTTTTCTTTCTTTGTTTGTTTGTGAGGCCTTGGCTGTCCTAGTACCTGATATATATAGACCAGGCTGGCCTCAAACTCCCACAGATTCACCTGCCTCTTGCCTCCCAAGAGTTGGGATTAAAGGTGTGTGCCAACCTACTGGACGCTCCAAGTCTCCTTCTTGAATGGTTCCTGAAGGATCAGGGCTGGCAGACTGTATCTTGGAGAGTGCTATGGGATAAAATGAGAGAATTGTGTTTGGAATCTGCTGATTGGTTGGGAAAACTCTGTAGGTACTCACACTGAGATCCCATTTGGGAAGCTCACCAAAGGGGAAATCAGAAAATGGCTCTAGGCTATTAGTGGGTGCATGTCATTCTTCTGGTGGGTGGAGGACAATAAGGAGCTGTTGACAGTTGTCCCAAATAGGCTAGTGGCCACACAGAAGGTCCATCATAGCTTGTGCTTGCTCCAAGTATGGCAGAGTATGATGCTACCAGTTCAGTCATGGTAAAAAGCTGATAAATACATTGAACCAGGCCTGGTCTGAGAGCCCCACCTCCTGGAGGGTGGCTGGCCCCAGAGTTTGACACAATGAACACAAGGGCACGGGACCAGGCACTGAGCAGCATTCAAGGAGCCTGGATCCTTAGCAGCCTGAGGTAGATGATCTCCCCCAGTGGCCTGTGGGCAAAGGGGCCAATGGTGGCAGTGGCATGGGCAAGCTCTTGCATGACAAGGAAGGATTTAACACAGACAATGGAGCAGATTCTTGCATCTGAGGGTAGAAGTGGGTGGGTACATGCAAGAGAAGAGAACTCATTAGTGGTTCCAGATTTTGGCCCTCCATCTGAAGGGTGTGTGACTTTTCCAGGTTGAGAACATGTGAGAGATCAGAGCTGCAGTGGACTCCAGGGGACAGGGAGCACCCAACTGTACCGAGAAATTCATGTAAAGGAACTAGTCAGTATGGCCTGGATCTCCAGTGCAAGTGCCCCACACTCTGCGGATGGTGGCCAGGTCCAAGGTTCCCTGTGAAGGCCAGGCATGTCTAAGGAAAGCCACAGACTTCACAGAAGGACCTCAACCTAGAAAACTTCACTCTCACATTGTAGTCTCCAGAGAACCCTGCCTTCAAATTTGCCAGCATCCCCTGAAGGTGGCCACAGTTTGATTTTATATCTGCCTGGGTGTATGTAGTATATGTACACAGAGGGATGAGAACCCAGAGGGCTCCCTTCTGTGTGGTGTCTACGTGGGCCTTCCACCTGGTGGCACTTTACTAACTAGGCCCATGCCCTTTACCCCATGGCTGCCACCTGCCTCTGATGGCTTTTTATCAGATACAATTCAGACACTTAATCACAATTTTGGTCAAAACTGACCACCCTCAGCTATCCAGTAGCGTGGTGGTTGTAGGATGTGCCAACGATGTAGAGCAAGAAGGGCCTTCCCCAATCGAAGAGCACAGACCAGAGTAGGCAATGCTAAATTGTTTCCAAATTCATAGTTAATGAGGCTACTTTCATTAGTGTTCCAAACAGAATATTTAAAGATAATTATATAGAACATTTTATCAATAAAAATTGTAGGCGCTTGCCTTCTTATATTATTAATTATCTACATTTATTTTCCACCCCCATTCAAGCTTTACTCTTCTTTGGCTAGGGGTTCCATTTGGCAACTAGTGGACAGGACAATATGTACACATTAACCTGGGGTGGAGAACAAATGTAGATTCAGAATTTAACCAGTTATTTAACATCTGGGAGAAGGGCCAAGTGAAGATAAATACATAATGTCTGGTGTAATTATGAAGCATTATGAAAAATTAACGCTTATAACAAAGTGAACTACATAGCTGAAAGTCAGTAATTACATTAATAATATTCTGTTGTGTCTTTTTTCATCACAAGAGTTTACCCACACTATCACTATAATTAGCCCAATTTCATGTTAGAAAAACAAACTTTATTTTGACTAGCTCATAAATTCTAAAGTAGGGTAGGGTGGAAGTTTTTATCCTTAGAATCAAAAGGACAGTTTCCTTCAGCCTCGTCACACTTTGAGTTGAAAGAGAGAGAGAGAGAGAGAGAGAGAGAGAGAGAGAGAAATATTTGATTATGTTTCACGTGTGGGTTGTTTTATGGAGAATTTTCACATTGGCATAGCTTTATAAACTGTGGGTCACAGCTCCACATGGGAGCATGCAACCGAATGCAGGTGTTGTGAATCTGCCAACAGGGAAGGGTTCCTGAATGCTTAATGACAATCATTAGCTCAAAATCAAGCTTGAAGTGAATCTGAGAGGGCCTGGCAGCTCTTGCCCACACTGTACCACATAACTTCACGGCAACATTGCCTTTGAACAAACATCACACACTTGGCATGGTGCACACCATCACATCCGAAGCCCAGAATGCAGCCAGAAACACCTGGGTACAAAGTCCAGACTCCTGTAGTGTTTTTACTGTACATACAGTTTTCTGCTCTTATAAAAATATAATAGTTAAATCACAGAAAATCTTATTTTACTATCATCATCCCTTACCAGGTATCAAATTAGTTCTAATTAGTATTGCTTTTGACTATTATAGTACAACACTGGATTTTTAAAATTGCTGTGTGAGGGCTTTCAAGATGGTTCAGCAGGTAAAGGTAATTGCCATGAAACAGAACAACGTGAGTTCAGTCTCCTGAACCTGCATAGTGGAAAGAATAGACTTCCACACTGACTTCCACTATCACCCATGCACACACACACACACACACACACACACACACACACACACACAAATCTAAGTTCTTTGAGCTCCTGCATTGTTTCATATTTTTAAAAGTTGTCAGATCAATTTTAGCCTATGATTGGGACAGAATTTACAACCTTTAAACATAATTCTCCAACTTTACATTACAATTCATGCAAAATGGCATCTCAAGGTACATTATAAAACACTAATCATCTATAAAAATTATGTTCTATATCCCATAGTACCAAATATCTACCCAAGACTTAAATATGCTGTAAAAATAAACATGCCCCTCCTTTGCACTAATGTGCAAATTTGCTTTCATCTGTAATAAATGCTAAGATTGTGTATGTCAAGGAATTAACAAGAATTTCTTATGAATTATCAGGAAATGTTTGATATTCTCGAGGTCATGTAAAGATTTTTCAGGCAAAAGAAGATCAAAAGTGAAAAATTGTAAGCAGCACTGGAAGTAACAGATTTTGGCTTTCAGAAATAGAACTATATTGCCATCTAGTGGCAGGACCAAATTTTACAATAATTGGTATGGATGGCTTTCTCTAAAGAAAAAGTGAAAACCTGTGTTTTAGGTTCTCCTAGTTTAGTGTCAGGAAAAAATGAAAGGACCTAGAGGACAGGATGTTGACGTTGCTTTTGAACACCAAGCCTTTGAATGTCCTCATGTGATATTCCACAAACCTAATTCTGACCTATAATATAAACAGGAGCCATTGGATGGAGGGTAAACAACTACTTCTGGTGGCTAACTTGAATTTAGTAGAGCCATGTACCTAAAAGTGGTTAGGAAGACTCTGTGGGAGTGAGACATCCAGATATAGTTATAGTTATCTTATAGGTATCTACCTAAAGCATTAGTCCAGTCAATGAGTCTGAGAATGCTAAATGGAAATTTCCAGAAATAAATAAATCATGTTTTAAAATGTTTATTAGTTTTTTTAAACCTTTATTCAGGCTTTCTTTTCTCCCTCTGTCCAACAATTACACTTGACAACTGATTAGCAACACAAATCTGTTTGGAGGTGGGAGGTAATGCCCCATTCTAAGTAGAAGGATGAAATCTGGTGATACCCACACTATCTCACATTGTTGGAACATGACCTAAAAATAGAGCTAATTCTAGGTGCTTGTAAGACAACAAGCCAAGAGTCTTGTAACCTCAGTCTCTCAAAACCATGGAATTGTTCTTAGAATGTGCTTCTGAGCCTCTCCCAGATGTGATGGATAGGAGTGAGTTTAGATTATTCAATACACCTAGCTACAGTTATTAGTTTATATGCCCCTATGGAAAAATGTGTTTGCCACACGTAGCCTGTCCTTGTGATTAGACACATTACTCATGTGATTCTTCTTAACCTCAGAATACAAATAATCTGATGCTCTGAATAGAGTCAGCTATTGTATGAGACTTTAGTCTAATTCATTTATTGGCTCCATTCTCCCAGGCCTCACCGCCTCTACAGCAGCAAACACCACCCTAAACATGAGTCATTCTTTTGTCCAAAATGTCTATCTACAGTGGATACACATTTTAGACAAAAGTCACTTCGTCACTTAGAAGCTGTTTCAGTTATTAAATTTCTTGTCCCAGTACCCCATGCCTCTGTGGGGTAGTATTTTGTTCATGCTCTAACAAATAAAGCTTTCCTGGAGATGAGAGGGCTAGAGCGAGCCACTAGTTAACCAAAGATGCCGGACAGTGGTGGTGCACACCATTGATCCCAGCACTTGGGAAGAGGAAACAGGAAGTTAGACGGCTGGGTGGAGAAAGGAAGTGATAAGGTGGGCAGAGACAGGAACTCAGTCCTTTGGTCTGAAGATTCCATTGAGGTAAGAAGTCTCTCTAGTGACTAGGTCCTTTGTCTCTCTGCTACTTCAGCATTTACCCCAATATCTGGCTCGAGGTTTTTAATATTAAGGCCAATTAGGATTCACACTATTTTTCTGATTCTGGCATTTAACTTTTGGGCCACAAAATCATTACAAAGCTGCATGCCTGTGGTTTTGCAGCCACCGGCACAGACCAGAACTACATGTAGCCAGAGTCACTACTCCGCTGACTAAGGTTTTTCTTTCTTTTCCCCAGTGAATTGAGTTGCAGCCCATCTGCAGCAAACTCCACAGGTTTGGTGGCTTTAAAAACCATAGGAGTTAGCCACGTTTCCATATTCTCCCATGCAGATGACTGGCTCTTTGGCTTCTTCTTGCCCAGTGGGTTCTGGGCTTTCCTGGACCCCCTCCTTGGGCTTCTGCCACACTAGGTAGTTGTCTTGAAAACCACTCAGGCTTCTACTGTTCTATGCAGAGCAGTCAGCCCCTCACTTCACCATTATCTAGATGGCAGATTTAGTAAGACATTATCAGGTATAGGTTATGAGCAAGAGGATTCTTATTTCCTAACTGGTAACATTTACATCCTTCCTACATGACTCTGAACCAGCAGTGTGAACTGACACTGGAGCTGTAGGGTGATGGGAAGAGACCTATATGGGTGGTACTGTGGTTCCTGCCAGTACCTCTGCCCTGAAGCTAAGCTCTTACAGACCAAGGAGCTTGGTAGAGCAGGCTGTTATAGCCAAGTCTTTAATCCTAGCCACACCTTATTAAAGGTGTAGTCAGAAATAGAGATATATAATAAAGATAGATTCAGACAAAAAGCAAAAACCCCTCCAAACAGTTTACAGTGTGTTTAAAAACATGTGTAGGCTTGGGAGAGAATAGAAAAAAGTAGAGAAAGTCCTTAAAAAAGGAATAGAGAAAAAATAATAAGCCATATAAAGATGTACAAAAGAGTATGGATACTGAATGTTATTGTACTGTCTTTGAGTTTTTTGACTGTCAAAGAGCTGCTGAAAGACATCTGATTATAAATGTTGCTGGATTTATCCAATTTATATATTTTGTAAATGCCTTGACTTCAAAATTGAAGTCAAAAGAAATATTACTTTGGAGAGGAGGTTTTGTTTTATTTCCACAAAAAAATTAGAGGCTATGGATTTATTCCAGGTTAAAGAACATAAGGTTAGATCAAGAAAGACCCCCTGAAAAATCTAGAGGGGAAGTAAACAGCTCAGATAATCCAACATTTCAGAGCATCTCTGTTGCAGTTTCCTCTGAGCTCTGCATCCAGAATGGCTTCAAGGAGAGTGGCTGAGATGACCCAGATGCTGCAGGGCATCTGGGCTGGCTAGGTGGCCACAAGAGCCAGTTAGGTGACAAGCACAGCTAAGAGGAGGGTTGTGGATCATATACCATGAACTCTAGGACTCTGAAGACATTAGGGAAGGTCTGAGGCATAGAACTATATTGGTACAAAGCTTTACAGACTACTCAAACTGCAAGGCAAGAGATTCATTTGATGTTGTTAGTGACACTCTTGTACATAGGAAATTATGCACCCCACCACCAACCTCCTCTCAATTGAGGTTTATTGAGTATCCCCTATGTGCCAATCTACTCTAGGTAATAGGGATGCAGCTAGAACACCTGAAGACCTGGGCAGGGGAGAAATAAAAGGCACGCACACAGGACAGTGGCTCAGCACACAGAAGCCTTAAGGCAGAACTATGCCAGAATGACTTGAGAATCCAGTATGTAGAAAGGGAGTGGCCAGGCAAGGGGACTTGGCAGGCCATTGTAAGAACTTTCCGTGGCTGGAAATGAGATGGAAAGGCTTGAGTGCAGTCTGCAGAGTGAAGACACCCTGTCTACAGTCTGTCCTAGAAATAGACTGGGGAGGGGAGCTTGCCAGGACTGCTGGGAATGAAGATATCCCCTCCAGTCAAATTCAAGTCTGAACCTAAGTGGTTCAGGATTTTCTTTCACCCAAAAGAGGTATTGGGAAGCCCCAGGTGATATGTACATGATACCCTGAGAAGATATCGTCATGGTTTTAGTCTCTTGGGCAAGAACCAAATCTTGAATCCACTCATGAAGAAACATCACAGAGACCACCTTGATGAATGAAGTGGACAGTGATTAAGGAAGGCTCAACATAACCTCAGGTCTACACACACATGCAACAAACATATACTCCCACACATTGTTTACGTGGCTACCACACACATATACAAAAGCGAAAAAAAAATTTAAAAAAACTAAGCTCAAATATTGGTCTCCAACCAATAGTGAAGGTGTTGCCTAGACTTGGCTTCCTCTATAATCAAATAGTCACCCTAAGAGCCATCACAGAACTTACATCCAACAATGAATATAGGTAGAGGCAGGGATACATGGCTGAGCACTGGGCTGAGCTCCTGGTCCAGCTGAGAGCAGGGGAGGAGAGTCTACATGAGCAAGGGGATAGGGATTATGAGGAAAATTCTCACAGTGATGGCTGGTTGGAGCTCTGGGGAACTCACTGAATCAAGAACCACCACCATCAGGGAACCAACAGGAAAAGGAACTAGGCAGCTGTCCACTGACATGGGCAGTACATGGATCCTCAATGAGAGAGTTCAGTTTGTGTTTCTGTGCATGGACTGGCACCTTGGAGCCCATTCCCTCCAGAGGAACACCTAACCTACTCTTGATACTGGGATGAGGAAATCGAACTTGCCTGGAGTGGATGCTGAACTGATCCACTTTGGGACTTCTTGCCCTTTTTGTGCAGGGAATGGGGGGGAAGGGGAGGAGGGAGGCTGAAGGCTAACCAGGAGGGGTGGGAAGGGGAAGGGAGGGGGAGCAAGGGAATATATAGATAAAAAAAGACTTTATTTAAAAAAAAGAAATATCCTACAGTAAAAGATGGGGAAGACTGTTTCCAAAACACCAGTGGATACAGCTGGGCGTTGTGGCAGTGACATACCCCTGAAACCCAACAAGGAACTGAGGCAGAAGAATCTCAAGTTTGAGGCTGGCCTCAGCTACCTGAGAAGACTTTCTCAAGAAAATATGTTCAAAACAAGTATGAAGAACTATTTCAAAATGAGACATGTGGCAAGTAAACAGAAAATGTGACCCCCACACTGACTCCTACACTGGAAAGGCAGAATGCTGTAAATGGCATGATGTGATCCTTTGGTCAATCTAGACATTGTAAAGGTTAATCTAGGCTCTCTGAGGTGTGTGAGGAAGCATCCAGACAGGGTTAGTGGGAGTCAGGGGGTTATAGGACGGACGGACACACACACACACACGAGTGACAAGTCAGATCTAAAAGTAAGAAGGAAAACACTTTTTTCCTGACTGCCTCCAGTCCTCCCTGGTGCGAACATCTACCCTGTTGCTGCTGCTGCCATCCTCCACTGAGGTCATCCGCCACTTGTTTAGCCCTCCAACAGACTGAAGACCAGTGGTTCTCTAGGTCTTTGGTGTCATTTGGGACTGATGAGGCAGTCATCACCCTATCAGGGTTTCCTGTGTGGCTGTCACCAAGAAAGACAACCAGGTCCTTATGGATTAATCCAATCTAGGTAAGTCTCCACCGTAACAGACTTCTATCGCCTCTGCTCCTCTAGAGAACTCTACCTCAAATGTTAACAGGCTGGGGCGAAGGTTGCTGGGTCAGCCTTAGTGGGACGCTGATAGTTACTTGTGTTTATATTAGGAAATAGCCTCGGTCATGAGATGTAGTAAAGTAACCAGGGCAAACACACCTACGTAATATTAAAAGGAAAGTAAAATGTAAGTATTTTGTAGGGATATGAAGGCACCTGTGTATATACACTCATGTGTGTGTACACTCATTGTACAGAAGTACCATGAATGTGTGCACTGAGATACACATTTATCCATAAAAATATTTATGTTTAAGGAAAACACATGATAAAGCAGGAAGGTAAAAAAAATTAATCATGAAAATACTTCATATATATTATTTCACATGTGAAACAGAAGACATATTTCATGTATATTATACTATTCTAGCATAAATTTTTATAATTTCAAATTTTATTCCAACTAAAAATAAATTTTTTTAAATATAAATTACCTTGTTTATATAATATGTTGGGTTTTTCTTGTTTTGATTTTTGAGACAGGGTTAGGGTTAGGGTTAGCTTTGGCCTCATGATCACAGAGATCCACCTGCCTCTACCTTCTGAGTGCTGGGATTTAAAAAGGTGTATACCATTACACCAAGCAAAGCATGTTGATTTTACACTATTAATAGTCATACTAATGGAGAACTGAAGAAATGGCTCAGTAGTTAAGAGCACTAGCTATTCTTACAAAGAACCAAGTTCCCACACCCACATACCCACATGGCAGCTCACAACCATGTGATGCCCTCTTCTGGCCTCTGACTGTCTCCACACTCAAACAGGTACACACATTCAGATAAGTATTAAAAAAAAAATAATTACACTGATGTAATTGTGTGTACACACAATATTTAAAATATGCACCTAGGTCTTTAAAGGGTTGTCATTATTTGGAGGGAGGGGATATTAGAATGTTTTCTTACTACATACATTTAATTTCTAAACTTACCTATAGAATATGTCTTTATCCATAGGGGACACCCCTAAAACCTCAACAGATGCCTGAAACAAAAGGCAGCGCTGAACTCTGCACATGCAGATGCTTGCCACCTTGTAACAGTTACATACTGACAAATCCAGAGGCTGAAAATATGAGTTGAAATATATTGCTAACCTATTGGGGGAACATCATAGCTTAGCCTCCGTTCGTTAAACACCCTCAGAACTCCAGTGTTAGTCTACAGTCATACAAAACCTATACTGTGACAGAAATAATTATTGTGAGTGTTGTTTCACTGTACAGAAAGCAAAAAACATGGTTTTATAGGTACATGAACACACAGAGAGAGAATAAAATAAAAGGAATGTACTTTCTATAATAAAAAAGTTTGCACTCCTTGGGATGGCTCATGACTAGTCAAGGGAATGGTTAAAATCCAAATTTGTCCATCTTTGAAACCCATGATGGTTATTCCTGCTGCCTCTCTGCAGGTGCCCAATTTCAGATGGCTTCATTGGCATTTACTTTTTACCATAAATAAACAACTGCACAGCTCCCCCTTCATCTGTTCACCTATCATTGCTGACAGCTAGTGAGCCTCTAGTCTGAGCTCTGCCTTTTCTGAAAGCTGAGCACAGCCACGAGGCTGCATGGCCAACTCAGAGGAGTGCTTCCTTGCAGCTGAGATGGAGCAAAGCCAAAGAGGGTAAAAGGAGAAAGCCAGAGCTGCAACTTATTTTCATTCCAGCTAAGTCACAGCAGGAGGCTTCATTCAGACTTAGTATGTGAAGTTCCATGCTAACTATCATCAGCATCATAAAATTCACACTAACCAGGTGGCACGCTAGCTGTGCATCCTGGATTTCAATATCCCAAGTTCTGAAACCACATTGTGATCAGTCTTAAGTTTTCAGCCACAGGCCCTGCTACATAATAAATGGACTTTAGTTACATTATTCCTTGATTTGAGATTTTCAAAACCCAATCATTTTAGCCCTATTGTCCTTAGTGAATGAGACCAAAGAAAGCCAACTCATTCTTGCTGAGCTCAACATCATCAAGCCAAATCCTCCAGGACCTTGTGTCAAAAGTAGAATGGTAGGGCTGGAGAGATGGTTCAGCGGTTAAGAGCACTGCACCCACATAGCAGTTCACAACTGTCTGTGGTTCCAGTTCCAGGGGATCCAACACCCTTCACAGATACACATGTAGGCAAACACCAAGGCAAATAAATAAAAGAAGAAAATTAAAAAAAAAAGAATGGCAAAGCACTTGGAAGCAAGAATCTAGTTTACTGCAGGAAGTTTGTAACAAATCAGCTGCTACACATTCTGAGGCATGCTCACACTTTAAAAGGCTGTTCTGAAACACCATGTAAACATGGCATCCAATACTCTAGGATAAAGAGTCTCTCCAGCCTCCCACTTGACACCTGTTTTAAGTTACATGAGTTGGACATCCTGGGCACAATTTTCGTTTTTTTACTTCCTGGCAACAGTATCCTTATCTTAGTGTTACTATTGCTATAATGAAAAACCATGATCAAAGTTGGGGAGAGGAGGGTTTCCTTACATATTCTGAATCACTGAGGGAAACCAAAACAACAACTAAAATCCAGCAGGATCCTGGAGGCAGGAGCTGATGCAGAGGCCATGGAGGGGGCTGCTTCCCGGCCTGCTCAGCCTGCTTTCTTACAGAACTCAGGACCACCAGCCCAGGGCTAACATCACCCACCACAGGCTGGGCTGCAGTAGTGCAAATGAGACTTAGAGTTAAATATATTTTAAGGAAAGGCTGAAATATTAGAGAAAGTATTTAGTTAATTTTTATTTAGCTGTTTTGTAACTTTTTAGTTTTGTTTTGTCAGTTGCTTTTTTTAGTTGTTTTTGTGTTTGTTTGGTTTTTATGAGTCTTTATACACCCTATCTCATCTAGATTAGGATTAAAAGTGTGTAGTCTTCAACTCCCAGAAACAGAAGAAGTTCTGTTTCTGGAGTTATGGGATCAAGGGCGGAGGTCACCACTCCCTGCTCTCCCTGTGCTGGGATCAAAGATGTGTGTTACTGACTCAGCTGTTTATCTCAGAGTTTAAGGTTTATGAATTTTTTGAGCTGTCTGCCTAGGATTTGACTGTGTGCTCTCTCCCCATAGATATTCGGGTTTTATTGACTATGTACTATATATCGACACTGGGCCCTCCCACAGCAGGAACTAACTAAGGCAATGCCCCACAGGCTTGGCTACGGACAGACCGGAAGGAGGCAATGCCCCACAGGCTTGGCTACAGACAGACCGTAAGGAGGCAGCAGTTTCTCAGCTGAGGTCCCGCCTCCTGGTGACTCCAGCTTCTGTCAAGTTGACAACAAACTGCCCACAACAATTCCCCTGCAGTGACCTATCTCAACCCCACCCTTACTGAGCATAAGGAGAACTGGGGGTTAATACAGTAATATCTAAACCAGTACAAATAATCATCAGATAAAAATACACAACAGCATGAACTTATGGACACGGAGAGGCAAAAAATCATGTCTTAAATCTTCAATTATTTAATAATTAAATTTTTTGCCATGTCATTTTGCAAAGCCTAAGACACGCCCACACCACACACCTGTAGACAGAGGCTCACCGGAGTCACATAAAGATCACATTCATGCTTGTGCACTCATCTGTGATCCTTTTTCTTAAACATTTACCTATAACACAGACATCAGCTCCACACCCCCAAATTCAGGTGATTAAACAACATTCCTTAGAATTAACACAGAGTCCATTTCCTCATCACTGGAAAGGAAGAATGGCTATTTGTGGTGCCTGTTACCATAAGAAACCACATGCTGGCCCCAGACCCCCCCCCCCAGCAGCACCTGTGAGTACCTGTAACACATTTCAGCCCATGCTGCATCCTGCCCCTTCTCCTCGTGGCCCTTCCATACTCTTAACTTCTCCATCAACAGGCTTCCCTACCCAGGCTCCCATCCTTAAAGCCCTATACTCTTGGTCCTCTGTCTTTTCCTTTTTGTCTCCGGATCCTATCTTCGTTCCTTCCTCTCTTCCTTTCTCTTCTCCTGGCCAGGCCCAATCTGCTGGCCATATCTTAATGCTGAAGGCTCTACCAGATGCCTCTACCTATTCTCTCCCTCAAATCTACATTAACTCTCCCGTTACCCATACCTTGGAGGTGCCATGTCTTCAGTTGACAGACATATATGAGCACTTTTTTTGGGAGGAAAGGAGGGAATCAACTGTCCTGACCAGCCTTTCTAGAGAAAAGTAGAAAGCCAAGCTGTCCACACTGGAATCAACATCTGTGCCAAACGTGTGGGCAAGTCCCACACCCAACAGATGTCAACATCAGGCACTGGCTGACAACAGGCTTCAGGATGTGGCAGGGCCTTCACATACTGGGACCACTTCAGTTCTAACTTTGGTAGCAAGGGGAAACAGACCAAACTTCATGGGCATTAATTGTTTGGGTTGAAAGTAAACTAGACAGGGACTGAGTAAGGACAGTCTTCGGGAGAACTCAGAACTGCTTACTGCACGATCCTAATGGTGATTATATATGGTAGGAACTGACCCTGAAATAATGAACTGTCAGTCTCGGGTAACCAGTCAGAAGGAAATGGCAGGGAAGAGCATAAGGGCTTCAAGTGTATCTTTGACAGTGCTGGCCCCTAAAAGATATATAAAAAAATAAATGGTTAAACCTGAGTAAAACTTTAAAAGGAAGTAAATTAAATCAAATGAGGAAGGAAACAGAATTCCGAGGCCATTGGTTCACATTGTTCTCATGTTACTGGGATGGGAAATGTCTCATTTCACCTCTACTGCCATCTAGTGTCCTTTGGGGAGTAAGACATCAAAGTAGTAGGCCGGAAGGAGTAATTAAATAACCTAAGCGCCATCTGCGAAGACGTCTCCTATTCACCTGAGGTGCAAACTTTACCAGCACACGTTTAGGCATTTCTTAAAGCTCAGCTGCCCCTTCTCAGTTTGCAAGAAGCACTGACATGTATCTCTTCTCTATTGTATGCTTTCCATTTAGTTTGCTTCCTATGATTAAATCTAAGTCATTTGAAAAAAAAAAAAAAAAGCTCAGCTAACCGCAAAGCATGTTCATCAATGAGGGTCAGTTTCTTACAATATACTCATCCCTGGGGAGTTCCATCCTTCATCTTCCGCAAAAGGAAACATCTCACCCAATTCAAAATTTTCAATCTTTTAAAATCCGAACAATTAGTGGGGTAGGGCTGTGCAAACAGAGGAGCAAAGGACAACTTCTGAAAGTTGGCTCCTCCCACTTTTTTGGGTTCTGGAGATGAAGCTCAGGTTATTGGGTTTGCATGGCAAGCATTTCACCTGCCCAGTTTTTCACCAGCCCCCACACTAAGAATCCTGAGGCATTCCTTCACTACAACACAAACCTTTGCTAAGAAACTCTGACTTCCTAAAACACATACAGAAGTTTTCCTATTGATGATTTCCTAGAGACCCAAATGAAATTTCTCCTGAAGGGAGATGAGAATTCACTTATTTGGTAAATATGCTCACTAAATTTTAAGTTTCATAAACTGCCTTGCGACAAAAAGTACCCCAAGCTCCAAATACTTGAGGGCTAACCCTAACCCTTTTGACTCCTAAGATTTAATCTTTTTCTTTTAAATGAATTACTTTTCCAAGTCTAATACATTTATACCTTTGACATTATATAAATTATATAAATTAGCAGCATACACTGAATTACAATAGTAGATAAAATGTTACTCACAACTATATTAAACCTTTCCTGAGCCTAACTGCTCATGTGAAACAGATCCCTTAATTGGTAAAATGTGCCTTTAGAGCTCGGTTCACGTAATTTCAAGTAACTTTTAGGCAGTGTCCTAAAATCGTGTAAAGAATGTTGACTGCAAACTCATTAAAACTATCATTTGGTGTAAAGGCAGCATAGCAAACTAGCCATGCGTGGAACAGTGGCCTCCTCTGGCCTTGTATTTGGGGATCATTTCTCTTTGAAATCTGTTGTAGTCTAGACAGCTTGAATGTGGGGTCCTAGTCCTCCAGTTTCCTCTGAAGATCAGAGCGCAGACCTGCACGCCAGCCTTCTTCAGCAGCTGAGAATCTCACAGGCAATCTCTGGTTCTGGCCCCCTTAGGAGGAAAGGGGCAGGATTCTGAAATATTGAAACTGAAGGGCATTAACATGAACTCTCTCTTTTAAAGCAGAATCACAACAGCCATGCTCCTTTTTCCTTTAAAGATCTCTTACTTTGGACCAGGCCACAATCTCCTTCAGTGAGGTGACCAGGCTTCCTGACCACTAAATCTAACTCTTAGTAACCTAGCACGTTAAGCTCTAGACCAATGCTACCCATAAAGCACCTCTCTTATCTGTGAAATAGAAAAACTAACATACAGGTGAGAACTGGCACATAAGAAAGCAAGCACTCTGAAAAGCACCCTACACTTTAAAAAACATTCAGCACTGAAACACAGAAACCTGTGGTGGGATTATATTATTACACTGTAAATAACTGTCCCACCTACTAGTTTAATAAAATTGTCTCAAGGCCGACAGGAAGTCTAGGCGGAGCTACCAAGCTGGGAAAACTCTAGGAACACAGAGCAGAGATGCCACAGACAGATGCACCCTTCATCATACTCCTATAAACCTCAAGCCATTCCCGAAACCCACCCATCCCCAACCTCAGCTGCTTCCTGAGACACAGCCTCTGGAGAGTTCCTTCACAAAGAGCTCCAGTTCCAGGTCTCAAATACTCTCTGAGACACAGACTCCACTGCCTCCAATTTCTCTAAACGTTCCAACTGCACCAAGAGCACTAGTGAACCAAACACAGCTCCCTGAAACACAGACAATGCTCACACCAATCTGAGAAAGAGACGGGTAGATGCTAGTGCAAAAACTACATTCAACATAAAGAACAGGACACCTTACAACAGCAAGATGTAAATTTCCAATATAGAAGCAGCAGAGGAAAACAGCCTAAAAATATCTTTATAAAGATGATAGAAGCCTTTAAAGAGGAAATTAAGAGAAAATGAAAAACTCCCTTAAGAAAATAGAGAAAAAAACAAGAAAAGAAATTGGAAGAAAACAATAAATGTCTTAAAGACTAGAGAACCAAGAAAAAGTAATAAAACAAGTAACAAAAACAGTGCAAAACTTAAAAACTGAAACAGAAGCAATAAAAAAGACACAAACCAAGAGAATGCTGGAAATGGAAATCTCAGTAAACTAAAAGAAAAAACAGATGCAAGCATAACTAACAGAATTCAAGAGATGGAAGAGAGAATCCCTGTTGTGGAACAAGGGAAATAGCTTCATCAGTCAAAGAAAATTCTAAAGATAAAATATGCATAAGACAAATGTCTAGGAAATCTGAAACACCATGAAAAGATCAAACCCAAGAATAATAGGAATAGAAGAAGGTGAATGAATACAAGCTAGAAGGCACAGAAAATATATTCAACAAAATTATGGAAGAAAACTTTCCCAACCTAAAAAAGGAAATGCCTATGAAGATACAAGAAGCTTACAGAACACCAAAAAGACTATATCCCCCCCAGAAAGTCTGCTCACCACATAATAATTAAAACACTAAACATACAAAATAAAGAATACTAAAAGCTGCAAAGGAAAAAGGCAAAGTAACTTACAATGGCAGACCTATCAGAATAACACCTGACATCTTGGGGGCTGGAGAGATGGCTCAGCGGTTAAGAGCACCCTCTGCTCTTCCAGAGGACCAGGGTTCGATTCCCAGCACCTACATGGCAGCTAACAACTGTCTGTAGCTCCAGTTCCAGGCAAACACCAAGGCAAATAAATAAATAAATAAAGGTTTTTTTTTGTTTTTTTGTTTTTTTAAGAAAAAAAAAAAGAATAACACCTGATGTCTCAATGGAGACTATGAAAGCTACAAGGTACTGGACAGATGTTATAAGGATGACACTAAGAGACCACAGATGCCAGCCCAGACTAGTATATCCAGCAAAACTCTGGAGTACACACTATTCTATGAGAAAATTAGATTTAAACAATATCTACCCACAAATCCAGCCCTACAGAAAGCATGAGAAGGAAAACTCCAACCTAAAGAAGCTAGATATATCCACAAAGCCACAAGCAATAGATAATCCCACAGAAGGAAACCCCAAAGAAGGAAAACATACACACAATCAATAAAAATAACAGAAATTAACAATCACTGGTCATTAATATCCCTTAATATCAATGGACTCAATTTACCTATAAAAAGACACAGGCTAACACAATGGATATAAAAACAGGATCCATCTTTCTGCTGCATACAAGAGACACACACTTAAACTTCAAAGTCAGAAACTGCCTCAGAGTAAAGGGTTGGAAAAAGACTTTCCAATCAAGTGGACTCAAGAAACAAACTGGTGTATCTATCCTAATATCTAAAAAAACAAATTTCAAACTAAATTCAATCAAAAGAGATCAGGAAGAACATTCATCTCAGGAAAAATCGATCAAGATGAAATCTCAATCCTGAATATTTATGCCCTCAATACAAGGGCACCAACATATGTAAAAGAAACATTACTAAAGCTTAAACCTCACATCAAACTCCACACATTAATAGTGAGAGATTTCAATACCCTACTCTCATCAATTTAAAAAAGAAACAAGGGATAAAACATTATGACTCAAATGAATTTAACAGATATATACAGAATATTCTACCCAAACAGCAAAGAACATACCTTCTTCTCAGGATCCCATAAAACTTTCTCTAAAATTGACCACATACTCTATCATAAAGCAAATATGAATAGGTACAAAAAAATGAGAATAACTCCTTGTATCCTATCAGATCACAATAGACTAAAGAATTCAACAACAACACAAACCACAGAAAGCCTACAAACTCATGGATACTGAACATCTCTCAACTGAACCACCTCTGGGTCAAGGGAAAAAGTAAAGAAATTAAAGACTTCCTAGAATTCAATAAAAATGAATCCACAACATAACAAAACTTATAGGACACAATGAAAGCAGTACTAAGAGGAAAGTTCATGGCACTAGGTGCCGACATAAAAAACTTAGAGAAATCTCACACAAGAGACTTGACTACACAGCTGAAAGCCCTTGAACAAATAGAAGCAAATTCACCCAGAAGGAGAAGGCAGGAAATAAACACAGGGCTGAAATTAATAAAATTGAAACAAAGACGACAATACAAAGAATCAATGAAACAAAGAGTTGGTTCTTTGAGAAGGTCAACAAGATAGACAAATCCTTACTTAAACTAAACAAAAAGCAGAGAGATAGAGTATCCAAATTAACAAAATCAGAAATGAAAACAGAAACATAACAACAGACACCCAGGAAATCCAGCGAATCATTAGGTCATACTTCAAAAATCTACACGCCACTAAATTGAAAAACCTAAAAGAAATAAACAGCTTTCTGGTCATGTATCACTTAGCAAAATTAAATCAAGACCAGATAAACAACCTAAATAAACCTATAACCCCCCCCCCAAAAAAAAGAAGCTGTTATTGAAAGTCTCCCAACCCCCCCCCCAAAAAAGGCCAGATGGTTTCAGAGCAGAATTCTACCAGACATTTAAAGAAAAACTAGTATCAATACTCCTCAAATTGTTCCACACAATAGAAACAGAATAACACTACCAAACTCTTTATATGAGGCTAGTCACCCTGATACCCAAACCACACAGGTGCAACGAAGAGAATTACAGACTAATCTCGCTCATGAATATTGATGCAAAAAGTCTCAATATTGGCAAACTGAATTAAAAAACATATCATCCACTATGATCAAGTAGGTTTCATCTCAGAAATGCAGGGATGGCTCAACAAATAAAAAACTGAGAATGTCATCCATCATATTAACAATCTGAAAGAAAAAAAAAAAAACATGACCATCTCCTTAGATGCTGAAAAAGCCTTTGACAAAATCCAACACTCATTCATGATAAAGGTCCTGGAGAGATCAGGGATACACGGAAAATATCTCAATATAATAAAAGCAATATACAGCAAGCTGACATCCAACATTAAAACTAAATGGAGAAACTCAAAGCAGTCCCACTAAAATCAGAAACAAGACAAGGCTGTCCATTCTCCCCATATCTATTTAATATAGTACTTGAAGTTCTAGTAAGAACAATGAGCATTAAGACAACAAAGAAAGATCAAGGGGATAAAAATTGAAAAGGAAGAAGTCAAACTTTCACTATTTGCAGACAGTATACATAAGTGAGAATTATTAGGTACAAAAATTCTACCAGGGAAATCGTACACCTGGTAAACATCTTCAGCAATGTAGCAGGATACAAGATTAACTCAAAGAAAAAAAATCAATAGCCCTCCTATACACAAATGATAAAACCCTGAAAAGAAAAGCAGGGAAACACCACCCTTTACAATAGCTGCAAATAACATAAAATATCTTGGTGTAACTCTAACCAAAGAAGGGAAGACCTGTATGACAACAACTTCAAGTCACTGAAGAAAGGATATGAAGAAACTATCAGAAAATCTCCCATGCTCATGGATAGGTAGGATCAACATAGTAAAAATGGCAATCTTACCAAAAACAAACTACAGATTCAATGCAATTCCAATCAAAATCCCAACACAACTCTTCATAAACTTTGAAAGAATACTCCTAATTGCCAAAAAATTCCTGTTCAATAATAGAACTTTTGGAGGCATCACCACCTGACTTCAAGCTCTACTATGGAGCTATAGTAATAAAAAACAGCTTGATACTAGCACTACAACAGACTTGTGGACCAATGGAATCAAATTGAAGACTCTAACATTAATCCACACACCTATGAGCACCTGATTTTTGACAAAGAGGCCAGAAACATATAATGGAAAAAAAGAAATCATCTTCAACAAATGGTGTTGGCATAACTGGATAGTGGTATGTAGAAGAATGCAAATAGATCCATATCTATCGCTCTGCACAAAACTCAAATCCAAGTGGATCAAAGACCTCAACATAAACCCAGCTACACTGAACTTAATAGAAAAGTGGAAAATGTCCTTGAAACGCTTTGGCACAGGAGACCACTTTCTAAATATAACACCAGTAGCACAGAGACTGAGGGCAACAATTAATGTATGAGACCTACTGAAACTGAGAAGCTTCTGTAGGGCAAAGGACATGGTCAGTAAGACAAAACAACAGCCTTCAGAATGGCAAAAGATCTCCAATGATCCTACATCTGACAGAAAAAGTCTCTGGAATCAATCAACTCTAGGCTCCAACTTGTTATGAAAAGTGGGAAGTACGTGCTAGGATACAAACAGACTCTGAAGATGATCAGACAAGGCAAAGCGAAATTGGTTATCCTTGCCAACAACTGCCCAGCTTTGAGGAAATCTGAAACAATACTATGCCATGTTGGCTAAAACTGGTGTCCATCACTACAGTGGCAATAACATTGAATTGGGCACAGGATGTGGAAAATACTACAGAGTGTGCACACTGGCCATCATTCACCCAGGTGATTCAGATATTATTAGAAGCATGCTCCAGAACAGACTGGTGAAAAGTAAACCAAAAAGTTTTCCTTCAATAAAACTTTACCAGAGCTCCTTAAAAAAACAAACAAAAAACCCTAGAGGTCAAACAACCAAATAACCCAATTAAAAAATGGGGTACAGAGTTAAATAGAAAATTCTCAACAGAATTTCAAATGGCTGAAAGACAACTGAAGAATTGTTCAACATCTTTAGCCATCAGAGAAATAAAAATTGTTAACAACTCTGAGATACCATCTTACACTTGTCAGAATGGCTAAGATCAAAAACAGATGACAGCCTATGCTGGAGGCAATGTGAACTATGGGGAACACGCCTCCATTGCTGGAGGAAGTGTAAACTTGTACAGCCACTTTGGAAATCAGTATAGCTGTTCCTCAGAAAACTGGGAATCAATCTACCCAATGATCAGGCAATACCACTCTTGGGCATATACCCAAAGGACTCACACTCTTACCCCAAGGGCATCAGCTCAGCTATGTTCATAGCAGCATGAAACTTGGAAACAACCTAGATGGCTCTTAACAGAAGAATGGATTAACAAACTGTGGTACATCTATACAATGGAGTACTACTCAGCAGAAAGAGACTGAGAAAAAAAAGCAAAATAAACAAAAAAGACATTCTGAAATTTGCAGGCAATGGATGGATCTAGAGTATCATCATCCTGAGTGAAGTAACACAGACCCAGAAAGATGGATATGTTATATACTCACTTATAAGTGAGTTTTAGACAAAAAGTAAAGGATAACCAGGCTACAATCCACAATCCCCAAGCAGCTAGGTAACAGGAGAAACTTAAGAGATTCATAGATTTCCCCCAGGCAAAGGGAAATAGAAATAGAGATCTCTGAGTAAATTGGAATGACGGAGGGTATGGATAAATATGGATCTATTTGTATTCTTCTACATACCAATACCCAGTTATGCCAGCATCATTTGTTAAAGATACTTTCTTTTTTTCCATTTTATGTTTCTGTCCTCTTTGTCAAAAATTAGGTGTTCATAGGTGTGTGAATTAATGTCAGGGTCTTCAATTTACATAGTAAGAGGCACCATTTCCCCAAAGAAAACCTCTTAGTTTTCAGAGAGAGAACAAAGAAATAGATATCTTGATAGAGGGAGCCACAGTGGTGTTAGACAAAACCTAGTGCTAGGGAAACTCCCAATAACCCACAAATGTGTCTGGCTGACTCCAAGCAATAGTGGAGAGGGTGCCTAAACAGGACTTCCTCTATAATCAAAGGAATGACCGCCCTGCCCTAATTAACATTACAGAACCTCCATCCAGCAACTGATGGAGATCTATAGAGACTATATGAACAAAAAGATCAAGGATCATGAGGAGGAAATCCAGAGATGGCTGATCAGAGATATTGGGAACTGACTCTGAAATGACAGCTGAGTACCTTCATGGAAAGGAACTAACCCTCCTCTCCCAAATGAAGATGGCAGTCCAATGGTGGGGGCAGTTTTGAGCCTCTTGCAGTCGGATCAGAATTTATTACTGATGCATGAACTAGTTTTCTGGAGCTCATTCCCTACAGAGGAACACCTTTCTCAGCCTTGATACTGGGGGGGGGAGGGACTTGGTCCTGCCTCAAGTGGATAAGCCAGACTGAACTGACTCACCTTGGGATTCCTTGCCCTCCCTGGGGAATGGATGGGGGGATGGGGAGGTGAACATGAGGGGCAATTTTTAAATTAAAAAAAAATGAGAAAAATTAAGATACACTGGTTAAAGTTGAGGGACAGCAGTGCATTTGGTGTCATGTATGAGGAAGGTCTTTCTAGACTGTAACTTCAATGCTAGTGCAAGTCTTTTCCCTTACTTACAAACAAAAGCAAAAACTCTTATGTTAAAGGGGAAGACAGTTTACATATTACCTGTCCAGAGCTGGACTTCTTTCCAAGTAGAACTTGGTAAGGAAATAATCAGATCACCTTTCTCAGAGCAATTAAAAAGAACAAAAACATCAAGTCTCCTATAGAATCTGAGCATCTCCTAAGAAAGGCAATTAAAAGCCCCACGTATATTTTCAATAGATACTATGTAGACCAAAAACTACATCATATACTTTGTAAAACATACACTGTACTTTACAACCATCACTATCAATAGAATAGACACTATAGCCTGAAGCTGAAGCATACATGTCAGACTCAACAGTGGCTTTTTGCTGTTCACCAAATTAAAATGTTTTACTTTTTTTGCAGCTACAATCAGGAAACCAGACTTCTGATTTTAGCAGTCTCTAAGAGCCTGTGAGATATAGGTGACATTCTCCTTAGTCCTTGTAAGGCCTTGGACTCCTCAGCTACAAAACAAAAGAAATAAGAAACATTTCTAAATTGCAGGTAGCATTTCCATAAAACGAGTTTTTTCTTTAAAAAATAATTTAAGCACTATAAACTCTGAACTTATCACCACTGAAGTTGATTTTATAGAAAACTTTAAACCAAAGAGCTGCTGAGTCTATATTTAGGGGGAAAATGGGAGATTTTTATCATGCTTTTCCAGTTGAGGGGAGGGGCCTTACTGTGGCATTACTGCATACAACAGGGAGGGACATTACTTATAGCAGCCAGCTAGTAATAGCTAAGTATTAACCTCTGGTTTGTTTCTGTTGTTTCAGTTGACTGGTACATAATTATGTAGAAAGTTTTATAAAAAGTTAGAGTATAACAATACATTCCATATAATCTGAAAAATTCAAGACTAAATACTTAAGAATAATCTTTCATAAAATATACAGACTGGTAATATACTTCACTGCACAGTAAGCCCACAACCCAGTATCTTTTCCTAGAGAACAAAACTTTCACAAAGCCAATGTCTAATTTTAAGGAACACAAATTCACCTGTAATAAATTCACCTGCAAGCCCACAACCCAGTATCTTTTCCTAGAGAACAAAACTTTCACAAAGCCAACATCTAGTTTTAAGGAACACAAATTCACTTCAATTGAAAACAGGGTACACTTTCTGATTCTAAAATTGTTTATCTCAGTAGCAATTTAAATTAAGACATAAGACTAAAAATCAGGGAAGCATTAATCTATATATAATAAGCTTCCAAATTACAACTGTGTTACACATGGTTAACAGACTAATTTGCAAAGAAAAGTTTGATTTTAAAAAAATAAATTCTCTGGTTTGCTAAATAATACTAATTTCCGCAACAGAAAAGTAACAATTGTTTTTATCTGTTATTAAGAAATACATTGCCAGGTGGTGGTAGTACACATCTTTAATCCCAGCATTCAAGAGGCAGATAGGCAGAGCTTTGTGAGTTCAAGACCAGGCCAGCCTGGTCTACAAAGCAAGTTCCAGGAAAGCCAAGTCTTGAAAAACAAAAACTAAATATATACATACATACATACATACATTATAAAGCTGAAGTATGTACTTAAAATCCAGAAGAATTAGTTCTCCTTTGGAATACAGTTTAAAAATAAATAAATAAATGAATGAATAAATAAATAAATAATAAATAAATAAATGAAACTCTGATAAGAATAAAGTCAACTGAACAGTCATTAAAATTATAGCATTTTTAAATTTCTTAAAATAAATTATGGTCTCCCAAAATACCTACATTGGCTTAAAACTTTATCTACTCATTTCTTAAAACAGACTGAAGACTTTAAGTTACAAATAATGAAGTACTGGGAATAGTTTCACACAAAAGAAAAGTATGCATTTCTGCAGTGAAGACTTTCTGGCTTCCCTACCCCCCAATCCTACCCCACCCCACCCTTCCCACCCCCAATGACAGGGCAGACACAAACAAGCTATCGAGCAGGAATCTGTTAACAGTTTTATTTTTTGTGTTAAATACCATGGGACAGGATTGTAAGGATGAAAAACTCAGTCAACAAACTGCCTCACAAGGGATAAGAAAAATTCTGCCATGATATTAGCAAAGGTAAAGGAGAAAATTTACACAGTAAGAGGCACCATTTCCCCACAGAAAACCTCTTGGCATTTCCTGAATGAGTGAGATTAGCAATCTAAATAAATCATATTTCAAGAGGTAACAGCAACAGATAAAATTTAAAGGGATTATTAAAATAACATTTACAAGACTGAACAATTCTTGAACTCTTATTAAAACCACAAAGAAAGAACAATTCTTTATTTATGAATTTCATAAAGGACTGAATGTGCAACTGACATCTGCTAGTGATGATCTGATAATATACAATTTGTCCAGTAGCCGAACAGTTTGTTTTTATTGTGTTTTCTAACCGTAAGAGATCATTAAAGGCAAAGCCTATATGACGCTGTACACACAAAAAATGGTCACCGCGGGCCACACTACCAATGAAATGGTAGGTAAACAAATCTTTTTCTGGTCGAGAGAAAAAAAGAAATAGCACTCTGCATGCTTCACTCTACAAGATGAATTTCCCTAGAAAGAATCCAATGAAAATGGCTGCAATGACAACCAGAAGAGAAGGAAGGGGACTGGTGACATTCTCTCTGAAGGTCGCAGCTGAGGTGGAGCCCGGTTTATCCGAATGTGCTGCCTTTCTAAGTCGGAGGCCTTCATCCTGGGGGAAACATGCCAAAGAGATTTTTAAACAAATAACACACAGGTGATTACCTGAGCCTAAAGTTCCTACAGGAAGAAAAGAGATCAGTAGATGTGTATGTCTAGGAATAGGAACAGAATTAACTGCTATCTACCTTTAGAACCTATGGAATTGTGAAAAATTCTACAACTGGATTCAAGTGATAGCTGAATAATTTTATATATCTGCCTAAACAATCACAATCAGTGCATTCATGTGATGTAAATTACACCCTCAATGACACTGACTTTTGAGACAGAAGCTGAGGAGTGTCTTCCTAAAAAAACAGATAAGCTTACTTCCAATACCCACTATGGTATTTCAGTTGGGGACAGCATCAGTCAGAGGTTAGCAATAGTGTACACACTACTCTCAGCAGGTTCACTGACTCAATATATCTTGGAAGCCCACATGGCAGACACATAAGAACTTATTTTGTGGTAGATGATATATTAAGAATTTAGAGAAAAGGTATATTTAGTGTGAAATACCACTACCAGCAAGTTTTAATATACAAGAAGGTATGTATGAGAGGATCACCATCGAACACAGACTGCAATGCAGGGTTCAGAAAGTTCTCACTTAACTGGAAATTGCTTCTTTGTGTTATAGTGCCTTATTCCATGTAAAAGAATGAGATACTCCCTTCTTATTGAATGGTTTCACATAGTCCCAAGTTTTCGATAGTTCTATGTTTTAAAAAGGCAAGTTTCTCGGGGCTGGAGAGATGGCTCAGAGGTTAAGAGCACTGACTGTTCTTCCAGAGGTCCTGAGTTCAATTCCCAGCAAAACCACATGGTGGCTCACAACCATCTATGATGAGGTCTGGCGCCCTCTTCTGTAAAACTGTATGCATAATAAATAAATAAATAAATCAAAAAAAAATTCAAAAAAAAAAAAAAAGGCAAGTTTCTCAAAGCAGGTGGTTATTATGACAGTATGTGTCATGTGGTCCTGGGGAAATCAGACACCATTCCTCAATCACACTTACACAGTATCTCTCCAACTTCACTACAATTTAATTTACTATTTTGACATTAGGGTAGTATAAAAAGTGATATGCATCACTGCCAGTATTCTCAATTCGGATCTATGCTAGAGACATGTGCTATATCCTGAGCATCAATCATACCATTGTTCCAAGCCAGCCACACTGATCACAGGGAAAAACAATGTAGGGATAAACAGATGCTGTGTAGTTAAGCTACACTAGAACTTTTGAAAGGTTATATGCATTAGGTGCATTTTCAACTTGGGATATCTTCACCTTCCAATGGATTTATCAGAAATATAGTCCTACCAAAAGCCAAAATAAATCTGAACACTAACAAAAATATACCTATTTTATCTTCCTTACTGGATTTTCAGAAACTTCGTTCCTTAAGTCTTACACTAATTAACTTCAGGTAATAGAAATCAAATGAGTTAAATAAAAATATAATTAGCAACAAAATTAACCATAAACACAGAGATAGCAAAGACACTAACTAGCACCTTCTTTGTGCCTTCATTCCAAGTAACTCATTTTCAACCGAGCAAACTTACTCTCAGGTGTCGGTTTTCTTCTGACAGCTTCATCATCTCTCCCTGAAGTCTCTTACACTCCTCCATCAGTTTCCTTGTTTCCGTATCGTTGAGTGAAACACTATGTGGTTTTGGCAGGGGTCCATCTTGTTTGGATGCATTCAGTGGAACAGCTTTGCTAGGCTCCATATCATTCTGTATTTCAAAGACATTGGGACTCTTTAACTAAAAACACATATGGATTTTAAATAATAAAAATCTAAACTACATCTTTTCTAAAAATGTCCTAAAACCTGACAAATTGCAACTCATTATTAAGGCTTTACTAGAACTAAATATAGTTGTCTGTTGACAATTTTCAACAGAGTATGTCATAAACCAGGAGTTAGATAAATCAAAATAAGCAACCTCTACTCCTGTATCCTTGGCACTTACCCTAACATATAGTACTTAAAAGGTATTATAATAATTTATCTTTTCCATTCCTTCCTACAGAATTTCAAGAGCTGGGAAAAGAGCCATTTCTCTTTGTTATTTATCCTTAAACACATGCTTTGGCCAAAAATAGCCAGTCCAGGAAAATATGCTGAATGATGAACTCCAGGTGATTTTTCAATGGTTTGATTCTGCATCAAATGAGGCCTTAGAAATTGGAATGTCCAAACAAGCCTCACAATCATTCCAATAAAATTTGCAGAGCATAGAGCCCAAGCCAATCTACTATCTGTAAATGAAATGAGTAACTAGAAGACATAAATATGGAAGGGAAACAGTTAACAAGCAGATTACTGCAACAAGCAGGGGGAAGCTATGTGTGGGTTTAAGAACACGTATGAGTCTTCAAACTGTAAGACTGTCCAATTATTGTGGTATACTATTTAAGTAGTAACTTAAAACAACTTTCAAAACTGCAAGGTCCAAATCCATCCTTCTGACTAACATTGTTTCTAAGCCTGTGATCCAAACTGTTTCCTTGATCCCAACATCATTTATGCCATGAAGTCATCCTTTTCATTTTTAACTGTTAAAAATTTTTAGGCGACTTAGGAAGCCAAGTCAGCAGGCCCTGGGTTTGCTAATAGCAACCAATAAATTAATTAATTAAATAAATAAAAGATAAAAGCAAGTGTTATCCAGACAAAAACTGCCCATCAAGTCATTACAAAATTAAATGTCATGGCATTGAATAGTAGTCATTTGTAGGAAGATCAGAGGCTGTGCCTAACCATTCTGGCTGCCAGTGGGGCTGCAGTAGTTAATACTGTCAACTAGACAGATCTAGAATCACCTAGACTATAAACCACCCTCTGGGAGTGGCTGGAAATTCTCCACACTGGGTTAAGTGAGGTGGGGCACTGAATGTGAGTGGCATCATTACATGGGCTAGGTCCTAAACAGAATAAGAAGAACAAGAACTGAGCACCAGCACTCATCTGCAGATGCAACCCCAACTCCCAGCTACCATTGCCAGACTAGACTGTTCCCTCAAACCGTCAGCCAAGATCAAGCTGCCAGTGCCAGTGCTGTGTGAAAGCAGCAAGGGGTCCAGTACACAGCACCAAATAGCTGACCCACCAGCACATTCTCCCACTTCTCAAGTCTCACAGTTGAGAAAGAAAGCTCATTTCAAAGTTGAAGAGATGCTTACCTCAATCTGCACTGAGCTTTTCCTGCTGGCATTATTCTTACCATAATCTCTCCAATGCCCAACCAAGTTCATCTCTAATATAAAAAAATCTATACCGGATATATTTTGCTAAAATATTTATTCTATTTTTTTCTTGACAATAATTAAAATTCTCTTCAAATTGAGTTTTCAAATTCCATCCTGCACAATCCAACCTGAATTGCAAAAAGGAAGACACGTGCCTCCCTCTTAAAGCAGGCAATATTCAACAGGCTAATACAAAGTCTACAAGTGTTGCTTAAGAAAGAAAGTGATGGGCAGAGCATTTGCCTCACACACATAAGGTGATGATACATAGGCTCAATCCCCATTACTGGGGCAAAAAAAAAAGAGAGAAAGATCATACTGTTGACTACAGAATGATATATATGAGAGGGGAAGATTCTAATGACTTTTAAATATAGAATTTAAATTCTCAAAAAAAATTTATGTGGGGTGTAGTACATGCTTAATCCCACCAGATAGGGGGATAGGACCATGCAATAAGCAAAATAAAGAAACTCAGCACATTGTGACTCTTACCTATTAACACCTCAAGTAAGAATAAGCTAAAAAGTCAAGACTGTGTGCCAAAACAACATATCAATTTCTTTAAATTTTCCACTATTTTCTATTCTTTTGTCTACTGGCAGCAACCTCAGAAGGATTTCAACTTTAATAACTTTGTAGGGGCAGCTAGAAAGGAGCTAGGGACTAGACACAGAAAGCTAAGGTAAAACCTACAGCAGAGTAAGCATTTGCAATGAAGTTCTCAGAAGAGAGGAATAAAAAGACATTCCTATGACACTATTTTGAGTAAAGGGTATCAATACACAAAAATGGTGTAGAGCTATGTACTACGGTGTAAACTATGGCTCTGCTGTCAGAATTAAATTTTTAATCTGTGAATTGAAATATGTGAAAAACAATGTTCTCTGACTTTTTTTCTTCTAACAGCAAATGGTTTCCCTAGACCCATGATCACCAAAAAATAAGTAACTCCAAATTATAAAGCCAAACAGAATTAGAAATTTAGATGAAAGGTTTGTTTGTTTGTGACAGATCTTACCATGCAGCCCTAGCTATCCTGGAACTAGCTATATAGACCAGGCTGGCCCTGAATTTACAAAAGCTCTGCCTCTCTAGTGCTAGGATTAAAGGTGTACACCACTGCACCTACACACTCAGCTAATAAAAGGTATTTTTAAAGCCTTATTTGAGGGCTAGAGATGGTGTTCTTCCACAAGACCTGGGTTTGATTCCTAGCACCAACATGGTAGCTCACAACTATCTGTAACTCTGGGTCCAGGAGATCTAATGGCATCTTCTGACCTCTTATATGCGCACAAAGCACATGTGGTTCACATACATACATCATATAGGCAAAACACCCATGCTCACAAAACAAAAGTAAAAAAATTTTAAGGCCTTATTGTATGCATATCCTCTTCTAAGTCAAATCAAAGTAAAAGAATGTGTAACATTTAACCATTAATGTTAGTAGTAATAAATGCTAAAAAGAATTACGCAGAACCCATTCTACCAACTAACTCAGTTACCCTAACCTTATTAACATTCAAGCACATACATACAGAGTTAAATATGACCTCATTTTAGCCATTTTTTTTTTTTTAAAAATCCCAGGGCATTGCAAGTAAACAATGATAATTGTAAGGGTTGCTATTCTTGTATTTTTTTATTTAGTACAAACACAAATGCTTGTTAAAAAGCAGTGTTTGTCAGTCCTACCTTTACTAAATATCTGTTTTATATATATATAACATATCTGTTTTATATACACACACACTGTGTGTGTGTGTGTGTGTGTGTGTGTGTGTGTGTGTGCATACTGCTTGCATGCAGGAAGCCCTGGGCTCTAGACGCAGCACAGAACCAGGTGTAGTCACTCACACCTGCAATCTCAGTACTCCTAAGAAGAGGCAGGAGGACAAGAAGTTAAAGATCATCCTTGGTTACACAGAGAGTGGGTTTTTTGTTTTTTTTAAAAAAAGCTTAATTCTAACTACTTATGTATACACTCAATATTACTTATCTGCTTAGGTATCTACATTAACTTACTAACACTAGCAGACTCCTACTTCTGTTAGCTCCTATGACAAACCTGCTTCACCTCTTTTAGTTCCCTGGGACCGAAATTCTTCATGTGATAACTGGCAGATGTTGCAACTGTATTGCTGATGCTGCTCACTGAAGTAACAGTTGAAGTAATTCCTGGTGGAGTTTTACCCTGAGGTAGCATGGGAAAAATATTCTCAGATTCATACCAAACTGATTTCTCTTGTATGATAATGGGAATGAATAACAGAAATAGCTTTAGCCTATAAAACATTGACATTCTATAAAAATAATGCATCAGAAACAGAACATCAAAGCAAAAAAAAAAAAATTTCTGAACTAGCTTTTCATATTATTTGTCACATAAAATTAGGTATGGCCTTTTGTATACCTTCACTTAAAAAATGTATATACTTAAAAAAAACTCATACTTGTCATTATCTGAAAAATACTCAGTTTTATGTTCTCTTACCTTTGATAACACTTAATGTGAAAAATTTTCCCTTTAAAGCTAAAAATGCTAATGATTTGTAAGCTTCTTTTATACTCAGGGACCTGTTACCTCCCAAACACACACCAGGCAAATTTAAAAAAAAAAAAACCCAAAGATTCATATAACACTCTGGTTAGCCTACCAGAACTCCATAGTCCCCTACTTACCTTTCAAATTCTCTTAGTATAGTTAAAATAACTCAAAAAGTTTGGCATAAAATATTTAATAGACATCCAGCCTATTCTGTCCCAACAAAAATAGCATGAAAAGGCTCCTGAACTCCTGCCCTACTCAGCCCCCTTGTAATCGTTAACGCAAACAATTCTGCAGAAAATATTTCACAATCAGATATTACATAGATGCCAATACACCAAGTATACATTCAGTTAACAAATCTGTAAAATATTAGAGGTAAAGCTTCAAATAGACTAAATAGGTTATAAAAAGTCAAAAAACAATATAGCCTCATTTAATCCTTAAAGGTAAGGGGTCAGATGTGGTGGCTATTAATGAGATTGATTTTGGCAACCAGTTCACAATGTACATATATAGAGAAAAATGTATGTGAAAGTCTACACAGACCTCTCCTGTTTCATACATTAAACAAGGACAATACAAACCCCACGTGCCACCAGTCACACACTAAACTGCTAACAGCAACTTAATTTAAAAACTAAACCATATTTTGCTTAAGTTAATTCACCAAATAAACCAGCCCCGGGGTCTACCTAGCATGCTACAGGACAGACTTTAATTTCCAGCTCTCCTGAACAAATTTAAGTCAACTTACTGCATCACAAGAGTAATTACAAACTGAAACTATTTGATTTTATACTATAGAGTCAAATAAATATACACTACAAACACACTTTGCAACATTTTGGTTGATGCTGCACATTTGGAAATGTATTGAGTGTTGGTCTTGGTTTGTCAAGACCATCCCTGAAATCAAATGGCAAAGCTGCATCTAGTCATGGGATTATCCAATGACTAAACTTCCAAAAACAAACTTCATACTAAACCTAAAATAAACATATAGAAAGGGACAGGAAATTTTAGTAAAAAGCTAAACAGAAACTAATGTCAAGACATTGAATTTTAGCACCTTCATCAACTTCACCTATACATAATACTGACAAGGTGTTTTGTGTGTACTTCTAGATAAAGAAGAAAAAAAGGTTTAGTACCAAAAAGCTTTCAATTTTATTCTAGATCAAGTGATATGAGCATTGTTCAGAAAGGATGAAACGCACCATTAACTAAACACCTGACAGGACATACCTGTAACTCAAAGGAATGCACACCTCAGAGATCACACTAACATTTCTTTAGAATCTGCAGGTGAGTAACTGTGGTGGAAATGTTTTTTGTATGTTGTAAATAAAGTAATTGGTTTTGCCTATGTGGAACACCCTAGAAGTGCTTGTGTAGGATCAGAGGAGACACTAGTAGAAGGAGGGTGGAGTCAGTCAGTCTCCATCAGACTCCCAGAAGAAAAACCATCTAAGGAATCTAGGTGAGCCACAGGTCAGGCCACGCGGCAGGTAGATTACTAGAAATGGGCTGAATTAAGATGAAAGAGCTAGCTAGTAATGTGCTTAAGACATGGGCCAAACAATATAAAATTAATATAAGCGTCTGATTCATTTCTTTGGGGGATAAAAGCTGCTGCGGGTCAGGTCCAAACATCTGGCCTAAACAGGCCAAAAAATCTTCTACAAGTAACAGCAGCAGAATGAGCTTGAAGAGAGAACCATATTCCTAAAAGAATTTTTCAGAACACTTTTAGAAGTTAACTGTTCTCCAATTTCAACCTCTGGAGTAGCGGAAATTACAAGTCCTCCACCAACTGAGTTTCAGTGCTGGGATCTAACCCAGGGCTTTTGGTATGCTAAATGAGCCACCTGCCCACTAAGCTACATCCCAACCTTGTCTCATTTTATGTGAATCTTGAAATGTGAATTCTAAACATGTGAAAATACCAACTATCGCAAGGGCTCATTCTCAAAATACAAGCATTCCAGATGCCAAGACAGGAGGCTGCCACAAGTCTGAGGGTATGCTACAAAGACAAGGAGTTCCCCCCCATCTTGGGACAGAGGCCCTGTCTTCCAAAGCAAAAAAAACAAAACAAAAAATTAACAGCAAGGCTAAGAACTATGAGAGTTAGAAACCATCTCTATACTGATGTCAAAACAAGGCTTCAAAGGTCAACGTGAGGGTCTGCTACACAGTAACACCTTGTCTTAGTCTGTCAGTCTAGTGTCCAGACTGTCATCCTGACTGAAAGGACTCAGGGTTCTGTTTGGTTTAATTTCATAAGACAGGGTCTTAACTATTATGTAGCACAGGCTGACCTGGAACTCCTGGCAATCCTCCTGCTTCAAATTCCAAAGTACTAGAATTATAGACATGAGCAGCCAATGCCATACTTCCCAAGTTTAAGAAATAATTCTATGTCTGAGCCTGGAAAAAAATCTTGGCCATATTCTATCAACAAAGCTTCTAAAGAGGTGGAGAGAGCTCAGGTTAAAAACACTGGGGCTCTTCCAGAGAACCCAGGTTACATTTCCAGCACCCAGCTCACAACCACCTTTATAACTCTGGTTTCAGGGGACTTTATGCCCTCTTCTGGCCTCTGTGGGTACCCAAGTACACACATAGTGTAGACAAATGTGAAGGCAAAACATGTATACACTTAAAATAATTTAAGAAAAGAAAGTTCTGGGGGCTGGAGAGAAGGCTCAGAGGTTAAGAGCACTGACTGCTCTTCCAGAGGTCCTGAGTTCAAGTCCCAGCAACCACATGGTGGCTCACAACCATCTATGATGAGATCTGGTGCTCTCTTCTGTATACTGTATACATAACAAATCCTAAAAAAAAAAAAAGAAAAAAAGAAAGAAAGAAAGAAAGTAAGTTAGTTCCTAAGTCCATGGTGACCGAAGAGACTTGTAACTGGTCAAATTACTAAATTACTAAGACTATGCGGCTGTGTCCAATGCTAATCCATACAGGACATAGATAGCATCCTCTACACAGATCTAGGAAAACCGTGTGAAAAGAGAAAATGCTAAGCTAGAGGAAGGGGAGTGCAGTGTGAAGCTCTCATTTCCCAGTAGGGCAGAAATGTGACACTCTTCAATTCTCAGCAGCGCTGACCACTGACCCAAGGAACCCACAATACTAAGACTGGCAAAGCCATCACAGAAAACTGCAGAACTTGTGGAGGCCCGCCCACTCTAATGTTGCTGGAGGGAGGAGAGCCACTTTTCTTCACTGATCACTACTAAAGTGAACATAGCTCTGTAAACAAAATGCCACCTCCTCCTGTAACCACCTTAATGAAAAAGGCATGAAAGCAGAGGAAGGACCAGTTAGAAAAAGAAGAATTAATGAGTGGGCAGAAGAAAAAAGAGGGTAGTGAGAGATGAATATATAAAATACATAATGTCCATTTATGAAAATATAACAATGAAACCTATTGCATACAACTCATGTATGTGATTAAAAATTAAGAAAACTTACTAGTGGTTACTTGGGTTAAAAATGCTCAAGAACCAACCCAAAGAGCCTCCTAACCAACCAATCTAAGAGCAAAGTATGACATCAGAACACAAATGCTTATTTGAACGTGTGCGTGTGTGTGTGTGTGTGTGTGTGTGTGTGTGTGTGTATGTGTGCGCGCGTGTGTGTGTGCATGCGTGTGTATGTGTCTGTGTAGATGGAGGTTGTCTTTCTCAATCTCTTCTTTCCACCCTATTTTCCAAGAGGCCTCTCCCCGAACCTGGGCTTCACCAATTCAGCAAGGATGTACTCTGTGAGCTCCAGGGATCTGTCGTCTCCTCTACAGTGGAGTCGGTAGAGACAACTCCAGGGCTGAAGTTACACATCCATACAGCACCTGCTCCATGCTTCTTCCATGAATGCAAGGGACTCACATTCAAGTCTTAGGGCCTGAAAGCACTATACCAACTGAGTCACCTCCCTATGCCTGAAGGGATGAATTACATTCTTTATATATAGTAATCCATTATATGTAATTATACTACAATAAGGGGGGAAGGCAGATGAGGGCAAAGCTTATACATCACTGAGGAGAGATATACTTGTAAATAGAGGGAAAACCATAAAGTTGAAAAAAAGACACAGAAAGATTCAAGAAGAAAAGAGGGTAAATATGATCAAAATACAGTGGATACGAGTATGAAATTTTCAAAATGTATTCTTAAAAAAATATGTAACAAAACCAGGCATGGTAGCAGACACCTTTTATCACAGCAGGCTGGTCTCTGTGAGTTACAGGCTGCCTGTTCTACATAGTAAGTCCAGGAGAGCCAGAGAGCCTTAAAAAAAAAAGACTCAACCATTTAACCTGCCTTTATAAACTTATTAAATATCAAGTAGAATAAGCACTAGTTTCTTTAGTGTAGAGAACAAGTAAACTGTTCCTAATGAGAATCACTCACCTAAACAAATCTAAATTGGATCAGGCTTCTAGGGTTCAACTTCTAAGAATAACTATTAGACAAAGAAACTACATGACACAAGAATGCTATCATACAATGTGGGAACTAGAGAGATGTCTCAGTGTAACAAGAACAATTACTGCTCTTCCATAGAACTAAAGTTCAGACCCCAGCATCAATAGATCCAACTGCTGGTAACTCTAGCTACAGGGGATCCAACAACCTGTTCTGACTCCTGCAGATACCCACAAGCATATGGCAAGCACATATACAAAAATAAATAAAAGTTTTTAAAAACTTAATATGCAGCAAAGTCTATAGGCAAACCTAGTTCATTTATTACTTTTAGAAGAGCAAAGCAAAAAGGAAATCACTAAATTAAATAAATAAACCATCTGCATTATTTGGATTTCCATTTCATCAATTCAAACAAACTACAAAAAAAGATGTCATTTTAATGACATCTGAAGGACAAATCTAAATGCTGCTTGGATAGCTTAATGAATATGAATACATTAAAATTTAAAGGCATAATAACATCAAAACATTAGAATTCTTCAAGAGTCTGTAAATCTTTAAAGAAATATATATGTTAATGAATAAAATCAAATGTTTAGAATATGTCTTAAAACTAATACATAAAGCTAGGTATATTGGCACCCTTTTCTAGCATTGAGAAGCTGAGGCAGGAAAAACAACCAATTCCCTGGGCTACAAAGATGATAAGTAAGATCCAGGGGTTTATGACCTAGCAATTACATAAGCTAGTGATGGATTGATAGTGTATGCTCCTTTTGCCAATGTATGTCACATTTTCTGCCTAATGAGTAGGTTTTTAAATAATTTAAAAAAAAAATAAAGCTCTATAGCAGATGCTCCAATTTAATGTACAATAAATATAAGTTGTCCAAATAACAGAAAGAACTGCTGCTACTAACTTACACAGGCTCAGGTACAATGTTACTAACCAGCCTTCAGGTTATAAGGATCTGATCTGGAAAGGATAAGAGAAACTGAGAGAATTCATTTAGTATCTCATCAAGGAGCAAAACTGGAACCCACTGCTTTCTCCATAGCTGTGGGCTGCTTCTCCATCAGCCTGCTCTTCCTCATGGT
The DNA here is from genome assembly GCA_004025045.1 of Sigmodon hispidus. Lineage (NCBI taxonomy): Eukaryota > Metazoa > Chordata > Mammalia > Rodentia > Cricetidae > Sigmodon > Sigmodon hispidus. The sequence goes on from PVIH01005326.1 coordinate 78,152, forward strand.
CTAGAAAACAAGCTCAACTGCAGGTTTTTAAAGCATTAAGAACCTCTCTGAAATCACACCAATACCCGGGCTCTAACTTTCTCAGATTTTTTAGTCTTAACTTGTCCAATATCCAGAGTAAAAAGGGAACCCAATGAAAGAAACAGTTCTGTGTTTAATAAACTATTATAAGATAATAGTTAAAAAATTCAAATGAAATAACATCCAAATATAATTTTAAAGTAATGTCAATCCAGATAAACTTTTTTGGTGTTAAATACCAATGGAGGCTATTAACATTTTTGAGCCAACACAAAATAAAAAGGAAACCTGGAAAAGTGCAAATACCATGTTTTTCCTGTTGGAAATTAAAACTCAGATTCACTTTAAAGGAATGTGTTGAAAATTCAGTGAGTTATTTGTTTAATACCTAATCATCAACATTCAAGAGCATCTTCATTTCAGCTTGCGTAAATATAGTTTACTTTCAACAGAGCAACTACGTTACTAGATCAAAGTAAGACTCATATCAGACTATAAATCATATTATACCAATTACATTTATCCACATTACTTTATATATTTCAACACACATAAAAACAATCAATCCCTCCTACAAACCATAGGGGAAAATAAAATCTGCAAGGCTGGAGAGATGGTTCAGTGAATAAGAGCATTCCCAGGATTTCCTCCCACCCTGAAACTTGAACCCAACCAACAAGTAAGACATACATCTTCTTAAGTCAAACAAAATGCAAACAGCATTATTAAGCTTTTTTAAAACTCAAGTCTCAAGTCTAAAAATCAGACAAAGATAAAATCAATATGCACAGGTTCTTACTTACCAGTTTATCATTTTCATTAGGCATTTCAAATACACATCTCAATTTAGAATCCATTAATTCATCAGGTTTTGCCTCTTTCCACTTAAAAAAAAAAGGAAGAAAGAAAAACAACCAAACATGAGATCAGAGAGAAGACTATGACAAACAGCTTTCCCTTAAGGGACAACTGAAGCTAGTGCATGGCAGCTCAGGAGACTTACAAGGACATGGCTCAGGTAAGGTAGGTACAAGGCTGCTATCATCTGTCTGTGTCACTGGACCTTAAAACTGCAGGTCTCTCATCCCTATCACTTAATTAAAATGACACTGGCCCATGAAATGGCTAGGAAGGGAAAAGCCCCTGCTGCCAACACTGATTATTCAATCCTAGGAACCTATATGGTAAAATGAGAGCCAACATCACCACGCTGCCCTCGGACCCCACATGACCCTTCACATACCCAATAAAACTAAAATGTAGCGAAAGAATGGCAATGACATTAGCAATACACATGATTTTCTTCTTCGTGTCATAGTGTTCTAACTGCACGTACGCCTGCACGCCAGAAGAGGGCACCAGATCTCATTGGAGATGGTTGTGAGCCACCATATGAATGCTGGGCATTGAACTCAGGACCTCTGGAAGATCAGCCAGTGCTCCTAACCTCTGAGCCATCTCTCTAGCTTGCCCATGTTAGTATTTCCAAATGGTTTCTTAGAAAACAATATTTCAAGACTTTTTCATTCTTTAAATTAAATTTTGTTCTAGATAAAATTTTTGGCAAGAAAATTGGGATTTTTGAGAGCAAACAAACCCAAAGTTTAAACTATTATCTCTAAAATTAATTTCTATACTTCTATACTTACCACAGCTTCCATATCTGAAATATTTGGTGGAGCAAAAATAGTCTGTACCATGAACTTATGTTTACTCTTTTCATTTGGATCATAATCAAAGGGCTGTAGCATTACTAAATAAAAAAAAAAGACATGTTATCTTTGATATTTTACTTTCTATTACCTCAATAACACACAAATTAAAGAAAATCAATATGGATTCAAAAACTGAAATATTATACCATTCATTCTCAAGATGCATAATCATTTTATAATTTTCAATTAAATTCATTTTTGTGATGATTTTAATTTAGACAACTGAGACATTGCTTTAATAACTCATTTTTCTAATTGCTCAGTGTGTTCATTTGTTTAGATCTAATTTTAAGAAAACAGAAAATCATAACTTCTTGATTTTTAGACTTTACGAATTCCAATAGCAACCACCTGTTATGCCTTTAGATCTGAGTAGCCTACAAAAATTTTAAAGTTCCATTAATTCAATCAGCATGCTAAATCTATGTGACATAAATCTAAGACAGGAAATAATAAACAAATTAGTAATTACTAAGAATGTATATGGCATCATAGCAGTCAGGTTCTACTTCAAAATATTTCCAAAGGTCTTTATGTAATTTGTTATTTTAATGTTCTGTGTGCTTGAAAATACAAGCTGAAGGATTATCTTAAAATTTTTAGAGTATTAACAGGAGACACTGGGGAAAAGCAGGAGCTGAAAATTGTTTTTTAAAAAAGAAAATAATGTTTTAAAAAGAAAGTCTCTGTATGAGGCAAAGAGGTTCTCTCACAAGTTACATGGAGCCACACACATTTTCAGAGATGCTGTTAAACAGTCTCGTCTCTTTAGAAGGGCTGCCTGGGGAAGAAATGAATGGTCTATAGAGGCCTTTTCCTTAGCACCAGCAGACTTCACAGCAGGAATAAACGGTGCATATATGCAACGACTCACTGGAAGCGTTACACAAAGGAGTAAGAGTAGTGTGGTTTTTAAGGCAAGACACTGCTAGTATTTATACTCAAAGGCATAAAGACTCATCTGATTTTATAAGTAGGCCCTAAACAGGTATACATTTTTAAACAAAAGACTCAAAAACACTTTTTCTATAGTTGCAAAAAACATTTCAAAAGCACAACAGTGTCATTTTCAAAGACAAACTAGTAAAAACAGAGAATATAGTGGTGAGCTTTAGAAATAAAGAATAGATATGAAGTTTCAAATTTACAATAGTTAATCGTACACACACAAAATGAGAGTGAAAAAGTTTCAGTAAACGTTTTGTATGCCAAGATACCCAAAGAACACTTTGAAACAAAAACTAAAACCAAATAACAAACAGATGAAAACACTACTATATAAAAGTCATAAAATGTCAATATGCAAAACTCTAGGGCATGAATTGTTACCTGAAACAGTCACAATTGACCCGGGGTCAATAATTCCACTGTTGGGCCTCACACAGTACCGGCGAGGTGCTGTAGTCTTGACTTTGAAACACACTTTTCTATCCGATGGATTTCGCAATTTAAGATTTGTAGTGACTACATCTGTGAAGGGGCCTGGAAGATTTTAAAAAGAGAAAAAGAATTAAAACTGGATTCCCAACAAAAGCAGAATTTAAGATTAAATTAATATAATCTCAATCCTATTTTTTACAGAAAAACAAGAATTATGTCTATTTTATCATCTTTTAATAATTTCAACCATAAAATTACTCTATGATTTTAGTTGCTTACTTTGGATTAAATTTATCTTGTTTCTGTGTTATGCATATAAGCAAGTGCATGTCACAGTGCCTGTGTGGAGATCAGAAGGGGACTGGTACTGTCCTCCCATTATATGGGTACCAGAAACGAAATTCAGGCCCTAGGACTTGGCAACAAGCATCTCCACCCAGAGCCACCTTGTTAGCACAATTCTATTCTTACAAGGTGTTCACGGCACATGCTTGACAGAATTCCCCAGTAATCTTCACATTCACAAGGCCAACTATAAAAGTTTCTATATCTGAAGACACTAAAAGCTGATAGTATCCAGGCTTCTCCTCAATCATTCACTCACATACTTACTAAGTACTTATGAACGGTGAAGATCCAATATAAATAGATATCCACTTCTAGATAAAAACTTGTTGTCTTAAAGCTTTGGTTCTGTTCTCAACAACATGACAAGAACACAGGAACACTAATCCAGCTCTACTTAACCAGTATATCCTCATTTTTTAAAAAAAAAAAAATGGGCTATGAGATGTGAAGATAAACCTATTTACTTCTGGCTGGAAAGCCAGGACAGATTATACCGTCTACTTTGTTCCTGACTTGAAGGCAAAGGAATAACACCTAAAACCATGACAAATAAAAAACGATAAGCTTATACCATTAACTACTCTAAAAACAATTTAAATGATCTTTTAAATATCCATTTTATGCTTTTTTTAATCTATCGAAGACAACTATTCTAAAAGTCTACCTACTTTTATTTAAATCTGTTTTCATTTCCTCATCTGTATTTAGGGTGTATGTTTACATGAACTGATTATCAGTCTCCAAGCATGGCAGCAAGCTCCCTTACTCACTGAGTTACCTTCTAACCCTATTTATTTAAACCTTAAACAAAAAACATTAAAACTTTGAAATGTCATACTCTGAAATTGGGTTGAGAAAATTCTGCAACCAACTATGCCCAATAAAGTTTGACTGAACGTTGGGAGCGTCTAAGACAAAGACTTCCACAAAATCAAGAGGCCTTCATTACACAGCTGCAGGAAATAGAAACAAACAGGTCTGCCTCATGCTTGACATGAGAAAACAAACTGCTTCACAAAAGTAGGGAAACTTAAAGAGTGCTGCTTAGTTCATGCCTTGAGAAGAAAAGTTTTATTCTAAAGAGCTTGTTTCATTGTGTTTGTTCATTCTGTAGATTATCTTAAACACCCTTTGTTGCTCTCCAATTGTTTGTCTCATTGAAAAGCAGACCATTTAACATCTCTACAATACAACTGACCAAAATAAAAGGAAGGACCTCAACCTGTCCACTTTACTAGAAATAAATACATGCGAAATAACTAATTTTTTTTATTTGATGAAAATAAAATTGACTTTATTTTATCCCTCCTCACAAGTCACAATGTCCACCAATCACGACAGTAACTGAGAGTTTGCAGTGTGGTAGGCTCTACAGCTGACCCTTCTGATCAGCCATCACTTGACTTTAAAAATAACTAAATATTTTCGATCAACAAACTCCTAATAATAAATGTGTTCTAAAAAAGAGTACTTAACATATTACCCAACAGGGATTATATATTCTAAACATAAGAATGCAAAAATAAAATAATATCCATCAAAAGGACAAAGAATCTCTCCAAAACAAAATGCTTAACTAAACATGTTAATCTTATGAAAAGAATGCCATGAACACTGTAAGAAAACACCTAAAGAGTGAACTGAAGATTCTCTAGGGGCTGGAGAGATGGCTCAGCGGTTAAGAGCACCGTCTGCTCTTCCAGAGGACCCGGGTTCGATTCCCAGCACCCACATGGCAGCTAACAACTGTCTGTAGTTCCAGTTCCAGGCAAACACCAAGGCAAATAAATAAATAAATAAATAAAGTTAAAAAAAAAAAAAAAAAAAAAAAAGATTCTCTATCCCACTGTGCCTTAGGCAGGCCTCAGTCTGAGCCCACTGTTACTTCTAAGAATGGAAGATTAGAGTACTGACAGCCATGAGCAAGAAAGCCAAACTATGGCTGACACACTCTGCTACTTGCTTCAAAGTAACATCTGATCCACATTTTTAAGCCATAAAATTCTTTGAGAATCTGATAAAAGCTAAAACCTATCCCAAAAACATGCATAGGTATATATTCAAAAAATTTAGCACTGATTTCATAAAAGCTATGGTAGGAGCTGCTATCATCTTACTACCAGAAACTCACAGACACACACAAGTGCACACCACACACAAATCCCTTTACATATCTCAGAACAAGAGAGGTTATATAACTGAAGATAGTATGAGTCACCTGAAGTCACAAATTCCTATTCCTGAACATTAAAGCAGGGTGGGAATACAAAATGGTAAGCATTCTGCAATACCAGGCAGTCCCACAGAATTAATAATTTTATCCTACTGAAATTTCCAATGCTCATCTTGATATAATTTGGGTTTTGAATGTCCCCCAAAGGCCTACTCCCCAGAGTGACAAAACTGGGAGGTAACAGAATCTTTCATTGTCTGAGAAATATATCCTTTTAGAGGATTGGAAGACCTAACTCTTCCAGACTATTTTACTTCCTGGACATTCTATGAGAGGTTTTACTCAATCACAATTCCAACTACAATGTGTTCACAAACTCTAACCACAAAGTGCTGTTACCTGGCCACATTGTTCTCTAGTCTATATCTTAAACCTGATAGTCTACTATCGCTTCAAAATAAAATACAAATATAGGAAAAAATCTCTTTTCAAGGATGACTTTGTTAAAACAGGAAATTTTTTTCAACACTTTAAAAATGGTCACCCATTTTATCAACAGCAACATCATGCTTAAGTTACCAATGCAACCGTGTGAATTAGTTCACAAACATTCACCCATGATTCACTGACCTGACTCCACTGTAAGTATATTCTATTTTGTCCTTTTATAATAGAAACAAAAAAACTATTAGGAAAATCAGTAAATCCTGTCTTATTTCTCTCTTCAATCCAAACTTACTAAAGGAGATATAAGCATGTCTATTGCTGTGAAGAGATACCATGACCATTGTAATCTTCTAAAGGAAAACATTTATCTGGGGCTGGCTTACATTTCAGACAGAGGTTTTTAGTCCATGATCATGATAGCAGGAAGCATGATGGCATGCAGGCAGACATGGTACTGGAGGCACTCAGAGTTCTACATGTGGATTCACAGGCATCAGGAAGAGAGAGGGCCACTGGGCCTGGCTTGGGCATTTGAAACCTCAAAGCCCATCCCCAGTGACACACTTCCTCCACACAAGGCCACACCCCCTACTAAGTACTCTCTATAAGCCTATGGTATGGGGGCCATTTTCATTCAAACCATCACAGCATGTGCCTTCATGAAGCATACTACTGACCGTGTCTATACATATATATATTGAAATGCATACTGCACTAAAAAATACTTTATTTTATTCTGTTATAGTGAAGGATTATATTAAATTTGTGTATGTAGATAATTTTTTGAGATAATGAGAGCATAATACAAACTTTTGCTTTAAATGAAGGAGGTAGATAGCTTAGCAGTTAGTGCTCTTATAGAGGATCCCAAATTCAGTTCCTAGAACACATGTCAAGTAGTTCACACCCACCTGTAACACAAGCTCCAGTGAATTTGACACCCTCTTCTGGACTCTGCAAGCACCATCCATCCACTCATGCACATCCCCCTACACAGACATACATACAACATCTCTCTCCCTAAATGGTGACTGCATGGATACCTTTTTTTTAAAAACACACACACTTGAACTATATACATTTTTCCTTTACATAAAAGTTACAAAGACATTTTTAGAAAAAAAAAACTGATCATTATGTAACCTTTAGGAAAATGAAAACAGATTTTGCAAAGAATGTAAGCCTTTCGGCAATTTATGTTTAAAAAGAAAAAAATCAATGTTTATAATCAGAGTTTCTAAAACTTAGACCCCCATAAATAAGTCTGTCATTTATCTCAAATGAATAGCTTAAAACGTAGGAAACAATTACTGAAATGGCTCATTTTAAGATCACTCAATGAGGGGCTGGAGAGATGGCTCAGCGGTTAAGAGCACCGTCTGCTCTTCCAGAGGACCCGGGTTCAATTCCCAGCACCCACATGGCAGCTAACAACTGTCTGTAGTTCCAGTTCCAGGCAAAACACCAAGGCAAATAAATAAATAAAGTTTAAAAAAAAAAAAAAAAAAAAAAGATCACTCAATGATAAAGAATACTCAGTACCAATCCCAGTAACTGTGTGAAATGTATTTCCTTTCTTATAAGTGAAAAATCAACTCACAGTAAAAAGCATTCTATTTTGTAAAACACATTATATGTACATTAAACATACACGGCTTTCATAGATTTTTATTCTTCTTGGTGTGGGGGAGGGACCTTTACCTTGTAATTATATAAGCTGTCTTTTAAGCAGCTATCAAATTTCTTAGCTCCTTCAAGTATCAGTGGCATTAAGCCAAAATATACCTAAGTCCAGGTATAAGTAGGAAAAGCTTTGAAACTAAGAGCGCAATTTTTTAAATTTACTTTTAAGTAGTTTAAGAAATCCTACCAGGACTGGAGAGATAACTCTACAGTTTGTGAGCCAGACATAAATTCTAGTACATAGGAAGCAAAAGCAGGCAGATCTCTGTGAGTTTGAGGCTAGCTTGGTCTACAGAGTGAGTTACAGGGCTGCCAGAGCTGTAAAGAAACCCTGTTTCCAAAGCAGACAGGTAGCTTGTTGCTCTTGTGGCGGGCCTGGGGTTCAGTTCTTTGCACCCAGTGGGTGGGGACCCAGTGAACACCCTCTTCTGACTTCTGTCAATACCAAGCACACACAGGGTGTACATACATGCACTAGCAAAGCATTCCTACACAGAAAATAAAACCTTAAAAAGAAACGTTTAATAAACTCTGCTACGGTTCTAAAAATAAGCTAAAAATAGAACCATTCTAAGTTTTAAAAACTTCATCCACTCCTGACGTGAATTACTGATTAAAAAAAAAAATATTTCAACTGTCAAGCTAAGCTTAGCTGCAAAAAGAATCAATCGGAGATAAGCACACTTTGCTTCCTCCTTTACTATGACACTCTTTATAAAGAACCTGAAATAATTATGCCATGAACATTCACATACATACACAGATTGGATTCTTTCAATATTATGCTATGTTTCAGACATTTTCTATGCAATCCTTTGGGCACACAATGCTCTAATAGTGTGTGTAGCATCTCTGCATGTATTCCTATCCTTTCAAAAAAAAAAAAAAAAATGGGTTCTGTGAAATAATGCCTCCTTCCTGAGGATCAGATCAAGTATGCTTACTGCCCTAGATATTCTCCAACTAAGGTCAGGTAAATTTCCATGCAGCACACCATGAAAAATTTAGGTCCTCTAAGCTCAGGGTGTCTCAGCTCTATGCAAAGCCACTCTATGGAGAGCTCCAATTTGAAGCCCTTTGTCACACACCTTGGAACCTGGGGTGACTATGGTAAAACATCACAATTACAGAAGCTCTTTTGCAGTGCCATGAATAACAAAGAAGACCTTTCACTATAATTCAGCTGTTTTTAAGTCTTCTAACATCCGTGAAATTGCAGCAAGCTAAATTTCCAGTCTTTTCAGTTGTTCAAGTCTTTCTCAGCCCTTCAATATGGTACAACTATGTTAGTGGCTTCTACGTAGCAGCTCAAAGCTCAATACCAAAGAATACATCTTTGAAAGGAATCATAGCTGACTATACAATTGATATGAAATATAATTTATACCTATTTCATAATATCTCACATTTTCCTAGTTATGTGTATCCTTTCTCCCATTCAATTTCATTACACCATAACCTCCAAAACATTTAATTCATTGCTATTCAAGAAGTTAAGAAGCTTTAAGTCTTTGTGCTATTCAACATGTATCTGATGATTAGCATAGACCAGAAGTATGGCTAACAGTCATTTTAAAGAAAAAAAAAAAAATCACAAAAGGTTTAAAAAGTATATATGCTTTACTTCAAATGTATAATATAAGTCTTGGTCTTCATAAATCATTCTAGCTTTACACTTTTACTTTTTGGCACTACTATACCTTTACTGTACTTTTATCAGAATACAAAAGGTAAAACTACTAATGAGAGCTGCATTTTCTCCATGTAATGACTTCCCAGTATCTTTTCACAGATTTTGTCCAAATAAGCTGTAACTAACACTGGCCCAGCAATTTCCTAAGTCAGACATGGTGGTTAAAATCTTTAATCTCAGCACTCAGGAAGAAGGGGGGATCTGAATTCAAGTCCAGTCAGTCTACACTGTGAGTTCCAGGACAACCAGGGATATGTAAAAGATCATTTCTCCAAAAAAAGAGTAAAAGTCAAACCAAGTCTGATTCTAGATCCTCAGTCATGTTTCCATAAACATATCACGCAGATTTCTGGAACATGAGAGCAGTCAAATTAACATTATATAACATCTATTTCTTTTGGCCCCATGGGTCAATGATAAACACTCCTGGAAATAATTAAGTATTTTACATTCAAGAAAGCTCTAAAGAAATATGCTCGTTGCAAATTTCTCTTAATTTTAACTTTATTTTATGTATTTTGACATAAATCCTGTATCTGCCTGTTTCCTGGGTGTCAGATCCTCTGGAAATGCAGTTATTGTTATAAACTGCCATGTAGTGCTATAAATAGAATCCAGGTCCTTTGGAAGAGCCAAGTACTTTTTAACTGCTGAGCCATGTCTCCAGCCCCTACAAATTTCTTAAGCAAGGAAATCACCTTAATTATTTACCTGCCCCATACTGTGCTGAAATATCACAGACTATTTTTGTTTCATTCACTGCTGTATCTCCAGCAGTTGTAACAATGCCTGACATCATTACTGGAAAGCATTATTGTACAAATAAGCTACCCATTTTCTAGAAAAACAAAGGAGTTTTCTTAAGATTTCTTTATGTCTGCATTTTATGTGTATTGGTGTCCTGTCAACAATACATCTGCACACCAAAAAAGGGTGTGAGCTCCCTCAGGACTAGTTGTGAGCTACTGAGTATGCTGGGAATTGAACTCAGGACCCCTGGAAAAGCTAAGCTACCTCTCCAGCCCCAAAATTAGTTCTATTTCTATTCAGGAAAGTTTAGTTAAAACCCTTAAAAAAAAAAAAAAAAAAAAACTCCTTATAAAATTCCACTAAAGTATGAATTTTCAGATTAGTGCTAAACCAAGATTTCATAATTTAACTGAAACCTCTAAAATTTAAAACCTACCTGTTTGCTACACTATCTATGCATACTGCATTATATAAGTAAACCGTTTCCGGATATCTTATGAAAAGCTCACCAAATGCACTTAGGAAAGGAGTCAGTGTATGGTCACGGGAGGAAGACAGGGAGGGGACAATAGGTTAAATTCATTATTAAAAGATACCAATGAGCAGGAACCATGTCTTTTATTTTTTTTAAACCACTTTCCAATACTGCATTGTTGTTACAGGCATAGAAGTACCCACTTGTCACTTTCACAAAAGAAAGCACATTCAATAAAAAATTAAAACAATTATTCTTTTTTATTGTTCTCAAAAACTCTTTGGGGTAGGTAGACCTGTTTCTGTTACTGGTGTATTATAGCTTTTAAAAACAACATAATGTAGAATACTGAATTAATAATTTAAAATCTAAAGCTACTAATTAACTAGGTGACTGATTCCCCCAAAACAGTCTAACCTCTCTCATTAATAGAGATAACCTCTATTAATCTCTAAGACTCCTCTCATCTCTAAAATTATGTGACATTATGCTCAACTTAATCTTAAAGGTGTCTTCTCAATGGTAAACAAAGATGGCAAATAGTAATTTCATTCTAAAATATTTTGTATTTATCTTATACACGTCTAGAATTGCTTTTTAAGACATTCTAATATATTACACTGTTTCTGCGACTGTTATTTATTTTGTTCTAAATTTTTGTCATTTGGTTGGTTTTAGTTTTGTTCATGATTTTTAGAGGATTTCTTATGCAGCCTAGGATAGCCTCAAACTCACAAAAGGGAGAGACACTGGTCTAAACCAGTTTTCCAGAAATTATAAGATCCAAACACATTTAAGGAACAAACAGAGAACAAACACCTATTTTAAAGAGTTCATTATTGAAGATGGAGAAGGGAGAAAAAACAAAACAAGGTGGCATGGGAAATGAAGTAGACTAACATCACAGTCAAGATTACACTCAAGAAATAGCAAGCACCATAAATGTCTCCTGGCCCACCATCTCTCCTTAACTGCCTTCCGTGTGCACTGCCCCAGGAGTCTGTCACTTGTCTCTAAGTGTATAAGACCTTAAAGTGTAGAGTGGATCTACCCTCATCTGTATCTAAAGTAAATGCATAAACATTATCAACCATCAACACATTAAAAGGCTGCCCCTCCAGAGCCAGTATTATTTCCCTTTGCCATTGAAATTGCAAAGGGGACTGGTTCTAGAACCACAGACAACAAAATCTGGAGGTGCTCAGATCTACTACATAAAATGTCAAATATATTTTTTACATATAACCTATGTACAACCCACCACTATCCTTTAAAGTATATCTAAATTACAATACCAAATACAAGGTAAATACTATGTCAATTGCTGTTATATGTTAGCAGTAATTTTTTTTAAGTCTATACATGTTCAATACAAACTTTTTTTTTAATTTTAAGTAACTTTCCTTTTGAGCAATTGTTTGAATCACAAGGTGCAGCATCTGTGGACATGATGTCAACTGTGTTTTCAAGTGTGATTCTGTTCTTGCTGGTAGGGGTCAAGACAGGATCTCTTCTGTGTAGGCCTGACTGTCCTGGAACCAGCTCTGTAGACAACGTTGACCTCAAACTCAGAGATCTGCCTGCCTCTGCCTCCCAAGCCCTGGAACTGAAGGTGTGGGTCATCACTGGCCAGTTAGTAGTTTTTAAAAAAAATACTAAAACAGTAGATCACTGAACCAATAATTCACACACCCTATCTGAGGAGAAAGGATCTTAAACCTACTTGTTTAATGTTTAAACCTGTGTGTAGGAGCAAATACATCTAATAAAATTCTTACACGAAGCCAGCAACTGATGACAACATATTACATTTATGTGCAGCTTGATTTGTTACCATTTAGGTTTTATTAACTTATTTTTATTTTGTATGTGTGATGAGTACATGTGTATTGGTGCCACAGTGCAAATGTGGGGGGGGGGGTCAAAGGATAATTGAGAAAGTATGTTTTTTTCTTTCTCTCTATGGGTCATAGGATCAAATTCAAGATTGTGAGGCATGGGGACAAGTGTCTTTCTTTACCCACTGAATCACCTTGTCAGCCCAGGTTAGACTGCAAGTACAGTTTAAATTGTGAATCAGCACGACATTTGTCAACCTAAATCAGAGATTCCCCCAAGATCATGAATGTTTTAGAAGTAACACTGCAATGGGAACACTCTAACATAAATAGTATGCATATTCCAGTCTGAGTTAAGAGAAAGTTTAAAAATAAAGGTGATTACATTGTTTTGAAGCAATAATCCTAGGCAATAAGGATCAGCAATACAAGTAGCATGTGGCAAATAGATACTGAATAAACACCATTAGAGAAAGAAGTGGCAAATAGATACTGAATAAACACCATTAGAGAAAGAAGTACTCCCTGTGGATGGTTGCAGTAGCCTTTGTGTAAGGTTGTGGATCTGGCAATCTTTGGTGAGAGGTCATTAAGCATAAAGTCATTTCTTTATATTTCTTTGCTTTATCTTTTTATTATCAAAGTTTGACAAAGGGCATTCCCTTTTGAGTTAACTTTCACAGATGTTACACCATAATCTTTATACACATTTTCTGAAAAACCATACAAATAATTAGGCTATAAATGAAAGAAAGGAAAATCTAGGGCTGGAGAGATGGCTCAGGGGTTAAGAGCACTGACTGCTGAGTTCAGAGGTCCTGAGTTCAATTCCCAGCAACCACATGGTGGCTCACAGCCATCTATGATGACATCTGGTACCCTCTTCAGTATACTGTATACATAATAAATCTCTCAAAAAAAAAAAGAAAGAAAGAAAGAAAAATCTATATGGAACAAATTAAAAACCTTTAATCTCCTAAAGATATTAAGTTGAATAATAATTTAAATTATTTTCATTATAACTACTATATAGTCACTGTAGCAATCTCAGAAAACAAAGTAAAAATATAAAAAACAAAACACACTAATCAACAGAATGAAATATTGAGAGCATTCTTCTGACCTTCTTTGTATGTATCTGACAATAAATGGACCATTTATGTACCTTTTTAATGAAAAATAAGGCTGTCACCAATAAGTTTATCACTACAAGCAGAACAGATGTGACACAATACAATTTATGAAATAGTTTTATCACAAATACTGAAATCCAAGACTAATCAAGCCCCTTTAATCGACTTCAAAACTTACAGAAAATACAGTTAGACATCTAGATAAAAGACATTCTATTCTGTTCGACAACTGATACAGACTTTTCAACAAATCAATGGCATACTTCCTATTGGGTTTTTAAACAAGAATATCATAATGTACAAAGAAAAATGTTCCCTTTTTCTTGTTAGAAACACAATCTCAAGTAGCAAGAAATGAAATGTAGGTTACAGAATAGGCAACTGCTAAAGCTGTATCTCAGTGGCAGAATACTTACTTGCCCAGTATGCATCGTCTGGGACTTCGTTCCAGTACACACCCCCCAAAAAGGGCAAACAAAAATATACAAATAAGTAAATCAAGATATTAGTGATATGCTTACATAGTCACATTTTTTTTAAAAAGCATACAATGTAGTAATGCTTGGAAACTTAAATTTAAATTTTTGAATGAACTGAGTCACATTCTAGTTATAGTAAACCCAGTAAGTAAACAGACCATTTCTGCACAGTTAAGAAAGCTTTTTAAGCCAGGTATAATGGCACACAACATAAAGAGGAAGAGGAGGCAGGTCCATTTCTGAATTGTAGGCCACCCAAAGACTCGAAAACCTGAAAAGGTAATGGAGGGCTAATGGAGAGAAAGGTCAAAGGGCACAAAGTAGCCAACAAGCAGGATGGACAAGTCTAGAGTCTATCAAAGCACAAGGCATGCTGTGTCTGGATTCCTGATACACGACAAAACTTTGGCTAATTGGGGGGAAATATAGAGAGCAAGAAAAGAGGGGTAGGGGAAAAAGCTAATTTGCTTCAGTCGTACAGCCATTTATTACCCACATAGATCCCCTAATGTCATGTTAAATAACTGTCATGGGTAATATTGTCAACTTGACAGGCTCTAGAGTCACCAAAGAAGAGGAAACTGTGAGGGCACCACTCCACAAGTGCAAGTCTTTGACTAAATAAAAAGGAGAAACACAAGCACTCATCAATCACTCTCTGCTTCCTGACTGGAAAGCCCTCCATCAATTTCCTACTACTATGATTGACTCTTATCTTCTTCAGCTGTGAAGCTGAATGAAACAATCTTTCTTCTTAGATCACCTGCCCTGTATCTTGTCATAGCAATGATAAAAACTAATACTTTGTATACATTAACAAAATTTGGGGGGGAAAGGTTCTGATACACTAAAGCACTATTACCAATTATCAATGCTAACAATTTAGAATAGAAAATGCCAAGTTCTAAAGAACTTACATCATCAAGCTTTCCCAATTCTTTATATACATGTCCCCTTCTTATCCATGGGGGATATGTCCCAAACGACCCCCCTCCCATGGATGCCTAAAATCAAACAAAACCAGTTAATAAGTTGTAAAATGTAATGCCTTTTCCATTTTAACTAAGCCTGTATTACACACCATGGCCACACACTTTCACCACTTGAAGTACAACAGCAACACCTACAATTCGTGGAAAAGAGGCCTTTTCTTATTGTAGCCCTCTGCAGCATCAGCATACAATTTCTTTCTTTCTTTAGTACTTTGCACTTAAAGGAAACGCTGTGGCTTCTCTTGGGCATATCCAGGTATATTAAATTGCCAGCACCGCTGTTGATTTTTTTTTGGGGGGGGGAGCATTTTTAAGTAAAAATAAAGTAAGGGTAATTTAAAAACAAGCGTTGATAGTCAAAGTAACTAGTTTGTAGGGAGATCTGCACTATGGAAATAACCAGTCTGACAGATAGTCAGGTCCTTGGCAAGAAAGAACAAGAAAGTTAGATTTTTATCCTCGAACCACATAAAATTTAAACTTATAAATGGTTTATGTCTGGAATTTTCCCCTTTCTATTTTGGGACCACAGTTGCTCACAAACCACAGATAGTAAAACTTACAAATAAAAGAGAAGGGTGCTACTGCATATTTTCCTACTTGATTAAAATGACTTTTTAGGTGATTTTTAATATTTTTAATTGTGTGTGCAGGTAAACATGTGCAAGCATGTGGAGGCAAAAGAATAAACTTAGGTGTCATCAGGAACGTCATCTACTTCCTGAGACAATCTCTCACTAGTCTGGACTGACTGGCCAGAAAGCCCCCAGGGGTCCTCCTGTCTGTCTCTGCACTGCTCCCTTTATCTGGGAATGCAAACTCAGGTTCTGAGTTATTTTCCTAGTCTCCCATCTCCTTTTTTTAAGACTGTTTTATGTAGCCCAGGCTAGCTCCAACTACAGATTCTCTTCCTTCCTTCCACCTTTCATGTGCTAAGATTATAGGTTTGTGCCAGCAATGCCAACAAGCTAAGATAAATGACTTTCTGATACTTATGTTTAGTCACAAATCTTCAAAAGCCACACACCCCAAAAAACCTCTACTTTTATCACTGACTCTACAAATATTACAAAATTCAAACAATCTTAGTCAATTCTTTTTTTTTTTTTAAGAGAATTGCAATCACAGGTAAAATTATCCCCTAGAAGTTCAATTAATCCACATCTCTATATACATCACATCAAATACCTACTTGGCACCCCCTCAGTTTTAAACACACATCACAGCAGAAGAAGCATGCCAGGGTCTTCTTCCTTCTACCCCTTCTCCCATATACCCTAAAGAAGATGTTATCATTCCTCATGCAGACATGCAG
>PVIH01005326.1:94693-107123 GCA_004025045.1 Sigmodon hispidus
GGGGGCTGGAGAGATGGCTCAGCAGTTAAGAGCACCGTCTGCTCTTCCAGAGGACCGGGGTTCGATTCCCAGCACCCACATGGCAGCTAACAACTGTCTGTAGTTCCAGTTCCAGGCAAACACCAAGGCAAATAAATAAATAAAGTTTAAAAAAAATATATTTCTTAACGAACACAAAATATTCCAGCCCACATTTACACCTGCCCTCCCACAAAAAAAAAAAATATTAAAATACACACTTAAAATCCCTCAGGGGCTTAAGGAAAAAAATAAATAAATGAAACATTTGACTTGACCAACCAAACCAGAACTACACATACCTTGGTCATTTCTACTACTGCTGCTTGAAACCCTTTCAGCTTAACATCATGTGCTCCCTCCTGCAGGATACTGTACCTATATTTTCCTTTCGTCCTCTAGGTTAGTGATTCTCAACCTTCCTAAATGCAGTTCCTCATGTTGTTGCAACCCATAATCATAAAATTATTTTCATTGCTACTTCACAACTAACTTTGCTACTGTTATGAATTGTAATATAAGTATTTTTTGGAGACAGGCTTGCCAAAGGAATCACGACCCACAGGTTGAGAGATACTGCTCTAGGTAACTTCTAGGTAATCTCAGTTCCCAATTATCAAAGGCTTCCTCTACGTTTCATTCATCTGAAAACTGGAACCTTGCCCTGTAGACTTGCTCCCACAAAAAGGATTGTTTAACTGTAGTTCCAACACTTACTCCTGACAAATTCATAACTGAATTAATTCAAAAGAATAACAAGTTTAGAAGCAGAGATGCATCAAAGAAATCGGATCAACAGAGGTAAAACTATGCAGGTTCACTTGGGAAGAAAAGATATCGAGAGAACTAGCCAACATTGGACCTTACATGCTACAACGCCAACCTGCAAAGGATAACATGCCTGTGAGACTATGCTCTTGTACAATGTAAATATTTGTCATTGTAAATATTGGTTTAATAAATCATGGGTTGGCCAGAAGCTAGACAGGAAGTAGAGGTGGGGTAACCAAATTAGGAGAATTCTGGGAAGTAGAAGAGAAGAGAAGATGCCAGCCAGATACAGAGGAAGCAAGACAAAAATGCTGCTCTGAAGAAAAAGTATCAAGTCACATGGCTAAACATGGATAACAATCATGGGTCAGTTTAAGAGTAAGAGTTAGCAAGTAACAAGCCTGAGCCACATGCCAGTTTATAATTAATATAAGCCTCTGTGCGATTATTTGGGACTAAATGGCTGCAGGGCAGGCTAGGTGAGACAGCAAAACTTCTGACTGCATATGCCCAGTAGTGCAATAGTGGTATGGCTAATATGGGGGTAACATAACAGTTTCTATTTGTATTTGAAACTTGATCCACAGGAAAGACTGATCTGTAAACCTGCTCAAAAGCCCACTGCTGGGGAGATCTTGGGCCCTAGGTAGGAGCCTACTACTGCTGACTTACTAAATGCTCATGTTGCTGACCTGCCTTCTCAACATTCATGTTTAGACCCATAGATAATTACCGCTCTCAAACTTTATCAGACACTTCTTTTTGTAATAAGCAATAATTAATTCAGGACTCAGAACCTGCCTAAGTGCTGAGATTAGCGACAGGGAGTACTCAGTCCTAAATGGCTACATGCCCCTCAAGGATTAGAAAATATCAAAGAGGAAGCAAAAGAATGTAAGAGCAGAGGACAGAAGAGTGTGCTATGCTGGGGACACGACATGTCTAACCACTGTACTTCTTCACAGCAGCTGTGGTTACCTACACAAGACCTGCACATGGTCAAGTCAGTTGATCATTATTGAGAAAGGAAGTCAGGGGTTTTTAGGAGAAGGCAGGCGGCAGCTAGTAGGCCGTTCACTGAACAGCATCACACCAACACACATGGGGAGAGCACTAACTAGATTCAGAGGACTACTTTTTAAGGTATGGTAGAAGCCTGGGGAGATGACCACGCAGTTAAGAACACTCTCCTGCTGCTCTTTCAAAGGACCTGAGCCAGTTAAAGCAGCTCACCACAACCATCTCTAACTCCAGCTTCAGGGAATCCTACTCTTCCAGCCTCCAAAGGCCCTTACATTCATGTGCACATAGGCACATGAAGACACACACCATCAACACTAAAAATAAATCTTTTTTTAAAAGAGGGCATGGAGGTGGGAGGGGAATATGTGAGGGGGGATCAGATGGAGTAGAACACAAGATCATTGTATGTGAATGTAAAACTGTCAAAGAATAAAAATTAGTTTTGTCTTGTTTTTTAATTTTAAAAAGTGGTTGCAGATATGGCTCAATGGTTGGGAACACTAGCTGCTTTTCCTGAGGATCCAGGTTCAATTCCCAGAATCCACATGGCAGCTAATGTGCATATGGAACTCCAATTCCAAAGGATGTGACACGCTCTTCTGGCCTTTGCAGGTACCCAAGTAAGTATATACATACATGCAGAAAGAAACTTAGACAAAGAAAATAAAATAAGTATTCTAAAAAAGATTTACAAGAAATTTTTTTTTAATCCAAGATCCATTTAGCTGGCCTAACCTAAATGAAAGAAACTCTGTCTCAGATGGGGAATTTGCTAGTTGACAATGACACCATAGGTCTCTCTATTCTTCAGTACTACCAGGAGCTACCTTCAACACAAATTCACTCTATTTTTCCTCTTTTCTCCTGACCATTAGGAGAAACAAGCTTGGAATTTGTCTGCTTGCTTGTTTGTTTGTTTTTCAAGACAGGGTTTATCTGTGTAAGAGCCCTCGCTGTGCTGGAACTAGCTCTGTAGACCAGGCTGTCCTTGAACTCAGAACTCCCTGCCTCACAATGGTTAGATAAGTCACTCATGAAGGAGCCAATGCAACACAAATGTTGGGCCCAAATAATTCAAATAAATCTAGCAACTAGTCAAAGAACTTTGCAAAGAAAAAAGTATAAACAATCTACACTTAAAAAAATGTGAAAATTAGTTAAATAATTTCTGAGATGGTCAACCAAAAGACCATGCACACTGCAGATTCTACATCACCCTGTGTAGAGTTAGTTAAGCAGTTGAAGACAGAGGTTTCTATTGTACCAAAGTATCTGTGACTAACAAAGTAACATTAAGAAGGAAAGCATCAACCCCAAATGTTAAACTCCTACTTCAATCCTCTCCTGTTTTCTTTATCATCTCCTTAAAGAAGTCTTTGAAGAACTGGACACTTAAGTATATGCATGAGTCTTCTCACCTCAGTATTTACCACTCCCTTTGCATAACTTTCCCCCAGCTGCATCAAAAGCTTCCTACAGAGAAAAAGCTTCTTTCCTTAGACATGTTACTGCCTCTGAGATACCATTTATATGCCTTTTTGGTCTCCCTCACTAGTCTTGGGATTGTTATTTTGATAACACAAGAGGAGCTTGTTATATAAACACAGCTGTAATTATTTAACATCAAAAATAAATGATATGCGTGGATACAGCACAATGCAGTATCTCTTCTGGTTTTTAAAACCTGCCTCATAAAATGCTTTTCACACAGGCTATGCAGTACAGAAAATTTCCTCTTGAACTATCAGGGGAAAGGCAAACTACACTGAGTTATCAGATTTACATTAAATCTCTTCAACTAATGACAGCTACTTTTGTACAAATATTTGAAGGACTTCTGTGCATACCCTGCCCAAGCCCCTCCAAAAATCAGGCAACACAGAAATTTGCTGCAGCAAAATGTACACAAAATGTCTGAGATTCTGAAACACTGTCTAGTGTCTCCCCACGTAGCCCACCCAGGCTTGCTTCAAACTTTCCATGGTTCCTGGCTTGGCCTCCAAAATGCCAGGATTATAAGTGTGGTTTGCCACCCCTACTTTCAAAGACATTAGAGCTGCCTTAAAATCAAGTTCTTGTCTAATAAGGAGTCCTGTATGTTTCCATTCACAGAAACTTGCAAATGCCCTAGAAACATCTGCAAAGCAGTTATACCAGCACAATACCAAAATGCTTTTAAGTCCTGTATTTAAAATGTAAAATTTCTAAATATCTTAAACTATTTTAAAACTGTTCCCACAGGGGCAATCCAACTAGTTTCGTTCGGGCTCAATCTTACACAATCACAGATTTGCTCTTCCTTTTAATACTGAATGCAACCTAAGGAAAACTTCTCATCACAATTCCTAAAATTAAAACCCAAGGGGAACTCACTTTCTCCATTCGAAGAGAGGAAGGAGCAAGTCTTTTCAGCTCCATTCATTCTATCCTTCCCAGCTTTATACATTCTATAAGTATTCCTTAAAAAATAGTACGCTGTTCGGTTTAAACTTTTCTTCCCCAAGGTATGATACACACTGAGACGAAAAGGGCCCTGGATCTGAACCATGATCGCCAAGCCAGCGATCCTCTATCAGTCAACACTCCAAAGTCAACAGTTCAGAGCTGGGTGGCACCTTATCAGCTTCCTCGGGGTATGCTGGGAAACCGCAAACGTTAGAGTCACAAACACGGACAATTCCTCAGCAGAGAGGCAGTGTGATTCCCCAGGGCTAGGTCCTCGGTACCCGGAGGATGTGCCCAAGTCACTGACACAGGAGACCCACTACCACTAACCTACGATCCATCCCCCAGCTGACGCACAGCTCTCTGCCGTGCGCTTGGGGCCCTGCCAACACTCGAGGTCAGTCCCAGCCAGATACCGCTGGGCATCCAGGATCTCCCGAGCCCCACACCTGATAGGGGACACTCGGGGCGAGGCCCGCGACCTCCCCACCCGGTCGGTCTCTGCGCGCCTCGCCCGTGGGGCTGCGCCTGCCTGCGGCCACCGACCGCCGCCCCGCTGACCCCGCCTCATTACAGCCCGAAGCCCCAGCTCTCAGCCTCCACCCGCAGAGCCCGGAGCATGCCGCGGGCCGCGTCGCAGGGTGGACAAGGACGGCATGCGGGCCGCCGGGCGAGCGGGAGGGCGAGCAAGGCGCGGGCGGGTTCCCGCGGCGCCCCCGCGGGCCGCAAGATGGCGGCGGCGGCGGCGCCGGGCTGAGCCCTCCGCGGCACCCGGTTGGCTCCTTCCCCTCCCCTCCGCAGCCTGGGCTGGTAGCGGTGGACAGCGAGGCGCCGGACCGAGGGACGCAGCGGAGCCGCGGGGCCGCCGCTTATGCGCGGGGCGTGGGGGAGGGGATCGCAGCCCGTCCGGCCTTGCCGCCGCCCGCCCGCCGGCTCCAACCCAGCTCGGGCACGTCCTAGGCGGTTTACCTTTGAATTTGAGGTCTGAGGGTGGGTCGAGGACCAGGATCTGCTCGTGCTTCGCCATGGCCCCGGAGGCGGACGCCATCGGAGACAGCGCAGAGCGGGGGCGCGCCCGCGGTGGCGGCGGTTCGCTGGCGGGGGCTGGGGGAGACGGTGGCGGAGCCGGTTCGGTGGAGCTCTAGGATGATGCCAGGCTCACGATGACTCCCGAAGCTCCGCCGCCTGCTGCTGGGCCGCGGGGTCCGAGGGCCTCCTGTCGGGTCAGCAGCTCCGGGTGTCACAACTGACTCAACCCCACACCAGCCGCCGCGGCCACGCGCACTGCGATCCTCGGCTCCCCACGTGACGGGCCCGACGTGCCGACGTGCGCGCCTCCGCGGCCCGGAGCCCTCGTGCTGGCCCCGCCCTCCGGAGCCTCACCGGGTTCGATGCTGAGCTAGTGCGCCTGCGCACTCCGGGCGCTGGTTCAGCTGTCAATCGTGGAGCGAGCTAGGGGCGGAGCGGGGCTCTTTGCGGGAGCCGCGGTGAGCAGCGCCGGGAGAGAGGTGCGGTTCTCAGTCCCGAGGAGCTGCGAGTTTGGAGCTGCAGCGCCTACTACGATGGCGCGTCGCGGCGTTCCAAATGGAATTCCGAACGGAAGAGAGTCGAGAAGCGCCGGGTAGCTCGACTCCCAGCATGCTCCGTGCGGGCGGGGCCTCCGCGGGGACTGCTGGGAGCCGGGAAGGAGACCGTGGTCTGCTGGAGACGAGTGGGTGGGGCCGCTGACACGGCTTTTGGCTGGCTCAGGGCGTCTCGTCTGCCCTGGAAAAGAAAAGGGTTTTTGCAGACTACTTTGGAGGCCCACGTCCTAGAAATAGAGGCCGCCCTATGGCAAAGCGGCAGGGCGTGTCCGTCTGGTCTGCACGGGATTCCTTCCGCCCCCTGCAGAGGCGCGCTCGGTTCTCCTTGGGTTTCCAAGACTGCCTCCTCCCTAAACTCCCTCCAACCGATCAAAATCAGACTAAGAAACACACACCTCCCTCAAAAGCAAACGGGTTCCGGGGGAAATCTGTGCCAGTCCCGTATAATTAGGCTAGACACGAATGTCGGGTCCTACAGCTTGGGATTTACGTACTAGATCTACGATTCATTTCAAACCCAAATCTGTTTGCCACGTTGTCGCGCTAGGAACGAATTTTCTCTGCATCACTTAGGAGAGCCTGTACCACATGAGAAAAATGCCAGGCAGCAAAGCTGCTGACAGATCCTCAGCCCATTGCCAGGATATCCAGGGACAGGAAGAGCAAACAAAACATGCATGTGCTGTAAAAGTAAATCTTTATTGTGTCCTATGGTGCGGCTTGAATTTAAATCTATGAAGCTCCAGGCGAAACAAAGGACATATTGATCCTGTTGCCACGAAGAAGCACCCTAGGCTGTCCAGGAAGCAAGTGTTGAAAATGGGAATAGTCTATACCACAGCTACTTAAATTCAACTCACCGCCCCATTTCACCTGGGAAATGTTTATGCCACTCTGTGTGAATAGGATATAAGACAGTGGTAAGAAGCAAACACTGATAATAGGTTACAAAGAAGTTTGTTTTCATAATGAAACTCTGAAAAAAAATGTTTTAAAAGCAGACCAAAAAGTTTAGCCATTTAAGACAAAAGCAAGTTTTTATACAAATAAGATAGTTTCAGTATTTCTGTTTTTACATAAAAATTACTCGTGGCTGAATATTTGCTACTTCTGGACTCAACATTTTCAACTCCTCCCCCCCCTTTGGAGTTGACTACTATGTTGATTTATAATTACTAATGCTGAGAATCATTTCATATAAATATCTAGTGCAAAATGGCAAAGATAGGTTTGGAAACATTTCAAAAAAATAGTTGGAAATTCTATTCTAATCCCCAGCCAATTTTATTTAGGGACTTTTTTACTTTCGGTGAAATTCAAGTCAGTAACCCAAACTGCAATTTTTAAAACCAAATATTCTAACACAATACAATCCAAAGATGTATAAATTTGACACATGCTAAGAAACTAGAAAGAAAATATTGTCCTTTTCCCTTAATTAAGCCATTATGTTTTTATAAGAGAAGAAGACTGGAGTCAAAAGAGATGGCTCAGCAGTTAAAAGCACATACTGCTCCCAAGATGTGAGTTTGGGTCCCAGCATCCATGGCAAGCTGCTCTGAGATCCCTGCCAACTCCAGGGGCAGCCAGTGCCCGATCTCTGAGGGCACTTACACTCATGTACAGACCCACACAAGTATACATAATTTTAAAAATAATCCTTTTTAAGGCTAGAAAACAACAGTAAAAAACACAATAATCTCATATCTGAGCCTAGTATCTTGGGCAGCAATCATTAGACATGTGGCAAGATGACCCACACAGAACACAGTACGCATTGTTCAGAACCAAGGCTACAGTGATAACTCACAATGCAACATGGGTGAGCACCTCCAGAAATACTTGGGATTCACCACTCATTTGGTTTTTGTCTTTGATTGTTGTACATCCAGAAACCTTTTGCTATTGTAAAACTTTTCCCAGCCACACAGTCAGTTACAGGATCCCATAGGGGCACACAACCCACAATTTAAGAAGTTGAGGGTCTAGATAGAGTCCATGTCCCACGCCCACCCAGGAAGAGCTCGTAGAAGACAATGCCAAACCTAAGGCACAGATCTTCAGTCATGAAGAGCCAGATAAGATGGAGGTGCTTAAATTGTTTGAAAAGCAGATTCTAATTTGCTTTTAACTTTGAATTCTTTTTACTCACAAAAGTCCTTTTGAAATGTCAATTTTTATAAAAGATACACACACATGCAGTTTGAAAGAACTTGTGGGTTTAGTTTTAAAAAGAAGTATGGTTGGTAATCAGTTCATAGGATGGTGTTGCACATTTATTTCATTCTGAATCAAAGACCTAAGAGTCCTGACAAACTCCAGGACTATGTTTGCCTAAGAACTCTTGTATAGACTTGCTAGGCTTGCTAAACGACCACTTTCACAGCTGGTTAGACAGCCCTCATTGAAAGGCATAGGAATCCTCAGTGCCAACAGTCAGCAGGGTCAGATGCAGACGAAGACACCTGATGAGACTGTTGTCCACTCACCGTGGATTAAAGTGAAACTCTAATTGGGTGAACTACAGAAACTTCTTACTGTTTAAGTCATTTACTACTGAAATCAAATTCTTCTTGGTGTTACTAAAATAAATAAATAAACAAACAAACAAACAAAACAAGTCATATACATATACTCTTCAGAACTATGAGAAGCCAGGCATGGTGGTACATGCCTTTGATGCAGCCCTTAGAAAGGAGAAGCACATGGGCCTTTATGAGTACTCACCCAGCCTAGTCTACATTATGAGCTTCAGGCTGTCCACCTCTACATAGTGAGGCCATGTCTCAAAAAGAAGGGGAGGAGCAAGAGCTACCACTATAAGAATTAAAATAGCTAATAATCTAGGAACACATGCAACATTTTAGGATGAGTCTATCACTATTAGGAAATTAATGCTACTCCTGAATCATCTACCCTCATAAATTAGTACACTATTTAAGTGATCTGTGCTTTGGTATTTATTGGTGTCTTCCCTGTAGTACAAAGAACTCTTAAAAATATTATCACACATTTTCAACTTTATAGCCATTGGCAGGTATTACTTGTGTTGTCTGATACAGGAATGGGAACAGGTGAGAGCATTTACATCAGTATTAAAGCTAACCCAGGAAGGAGAACATTGCCCAGTTTTGTGTTCTATGTTGAAATCTGTTTTTAAATGATTTTATTTTATGTGTATGTGAGAATGCCTGCATGTAGTATGTGCATACCAGATATGTGTGGAGGCCAGAAGAGGGTATTTTATTCTCTTAATTGGAATTGCAGGCAGTTGTGAGCTGCCCAGTGTGGGTGTACTCTCAACTGCTGACTCATCTCTCCAGCCAAAGTCTGTATGTTTACTCTTCTCACAACCACCAAAGCGATCTTCCATAGTAGTCCGGGCAACGATTTAAAATTAATCAATTTCTACTGTTTAACAGATGGGGAAAACATGAGACCTAATGCTGCTTCTCTTCTCAGATTGATCCAGGCAACATGGAAAGGTCTTTTTAGTACCCTTAAATAAAGGACTATAAACATATGCATACTTAAAAACAGTTCTCTAAATTTTCATGAGCCTCAGAGATGAAAACTTTGTTATTTCAACTGATTTTAATTAGTATAGTATTCACCTTTAGACTGGTTATCACAGTTGACAATAATTTTTCAACGTTGCTTGCCCAAGTGACGACTGTTTCATCTGGGTATATTGATGCACACGCGTAAGTGTCAGCAGTTGAGAAGCTGAACCCAGAGAACTTCAAATTCAAGGGTAGCCTGGGGTACACTGCAAGATTCCATCTCAGAGCATCCATCGAAAGGATTCCTTGTCCTCAGGCAAACAACCTCCAGTACAGAAGTGCTCTATAACAATGAGCAGTTCCCCAAATAACTTGAATCAGTAAGCATTTTGAAGGCCATGCTGTTAATAAACATTAAGACTAATAAAATACAACCAGTAAAAGTACAGACATCAGATCCGAACTGTTTGGTTCAAGGCCTGTTTTCCACTATGCGATCTTTACAGTTCGCTCCATCTTTCTTTACCTACTTGACATCTGCAAAGTGAGACAACAGGCTTACATTCCAGATCTGTCACAATAATTAAATGGGTTACTACACCAGAGCTTGGAACAGAGCCCAGGACTGTTACATGTTGTCATTAGTGTTAAATTTTAAAATATTGCTGTGTTCCTAGTATTGTGGTGGATGCTGGGGACTAATGCTGAGACATGGTTTCTTCCCTGCAGGCTTAGGTGGAAAAATTGAGAAGAAATGAGAAGTCTAGAGTAGTGGGAGAGGGGCCTGGTCTCAAGGTCTGGAGGAAAATCTCTTGTAAGAGTGATAAGAAGTGTGTTCTGAAGGCCAATAGCATGTGTGAAGGCCAGACTGGATGGCTAAGCCGGGCTCAGTCTAAATCAATAAAGGAAGACTGATGTTACCACAGTGGATAAATCTGGAAGTACAAAACGGGAGAGGAAGCTGAAAGACCAGATGTGTCCTTTACTTTTCTGTTGCTCTGATTAAACACTAGACAAAAACAATCTAGGGAGAAAGAGTATGTTTTGGGTCACTGTTTGAAGACAGTCAACCATGGCAGACAAGTAATTGGTTGTAAATCCAGTCACACTGAGAACATAAACATGCTAATAATTTGCTCTTTATCATATGAAAATGAGAAACCATCAAAGGGTTTTTAAAAGTGGAGTCTTTCTAAATTGTGTGTTTACATATGTAAGTACAAGAACCCAGGGAGGCCAAAAGGTGCCATCAGATCCCCTGGAGCTGTAGTTTCAGCCTTGTGACACCGGTGCTGGGAACCAAACTTGTCCTCTGCAAGAGCAGTACACGGTCTTAATCACTGAGCCATCTCCCCTCCCAACAGGGGAATCTTAGGAGCAATCTTTAAAAGTTCTTTTGTTGCAGTGTGGAAACTGGGTTAGAGG
This sequence comes from Sigmodon hispidus, assembly GCA_004025045.1. Lineage (NCBI taxonomy): Eukaryota > Metazoa > Chordata > Mammalia > Rodentia > Cricetidae > Sigmodon > Sigmodon hispidus. Next base: position 105,462 of record PVIH01005326.1, read on the forward strand.
GAGTAGGAATGGAGAGCCAGTCAGAGACCTGCTCCAGTTCAGGTGACAGCAGATGACATCACAGGGAATGGCAGTGTGAACCAGGGTAGGAATTGTGAAGATGCAGAAACACATGATCTCTTCATGTAGGATCAATAATCAATCTGTTACTGATAAGGGTGGTAATCGGTAAGGTGAGAAGGGGAAGTGAGGCAGTGAAGGCTAGCTTGACATCTTCTGACTTCCATGGGTGAGTGATGCCATTCATGGAAAGAGACTTGAGGCCTGGGGTACAGGGATGAAACCATCAGGAGGCTAGACTGTGGCCAAGATGCTTTTGAAACATTGATGAAGAAAGGTCAAGGAAATGATGGGATGTTCTGCCGAGAGATCTGCACTGGAATGAAATCTCAGAAACATGCATGGTGATTGAGATGATGGGCATGGATGAAATCACTTAATATGCAGGGAAATAGAGCCTGTCAAATGGATTCTTGGGAAACTGTATATTTTAAATGTCTCATTAGATATAATGTGCTGTCAGCCAGAGTGTGGCCAGAGAGGAGAAGAACTAGGAAGATATGTCCAACTGGTGGCCCAGTTTTGAGATTCTCAACCCTTTGGTGGCTCTTTCCTGAGCTTTAGGCTCCAATGTCATGCAGCTAAGATTCTGATGGTCAAACATGGGTGCATTTGTTACTTTTCTGTTGCTGTAGTTAAACCAACATGACCAGGGCAGCTTCTAAAAGAAAGTCTATTTGGGCTTATGGTTCCAGTGGAATTAAGAATTCATGATGCCAGAGATGTGGTGTGTGGAGCCAGAAGCTAAGAGCTTCCATCTTGGACTGCAAGCAGGAAGTGGGAGAGAGAGAGAGAGAGAGAGAGAGAGAGAGAGAGAGAGAGAGAGCTCAAAATGGTGCATTGCCTGCAGGGACATACTGTCTCCAGTAAGGCCAGGTGTCTTAAGCCTCCCCAAAAAAGCAACACCATCTAGGGACTAAGTGTTCAAATGCCCAAGACTATGGGAGCACATCTCATTCAAACCATCATAATGGTTATCCTTAACCAAGGATATATATTCAGAGATCATTACTCTGTCTCTCCCAGATATTTTCCTGCTAGAACAAGAACACAAAAATTTAAAAGACATTGCCTAGTTTCCTGGATATCAAGAGGCAATTAATTCTTAAAAGCTCAACAAGAGTCATAACCACAAGAAATAATGTTTCCTGGTCTCTGGATCAAAGATGGTGTGCATCTTAACATCGTCAGAGCCACATCACAGATGCCTGATAGGGTTAGCTTAGACTTGTCCTAGAGAGCCTAGTTTAGATCCTGCTTCTCCAGATCTCCCCCAAAAGACTTTGTGCACCCAGTTCCCACCATGTTACTTCCTGGTTATAATACCTGAATGATGTAGAGAATAAGTCATGCAGGACAGGCCTAGCAAACATTTGTTTGTGGAGTGGCCATTGTGAGGGTAAAAATGAGAAGGTGCTTTGATTAAATAGATGGATATGGGAATGATAACCTAAGACAAGGTCAAAAGACTCACAGGGATACACAATTGTGTGATTGTAAATTTATGCATTGGTACTTACTGTAGTATCTTTGTAAGACTTCTGTGAAAAACACAGATTTCCAGGAAAAGAAACAGAAGCATCTCTGTGAAGTAGTCAAGGT
>PVIH01005326.1:107223-125990 GCA_004025045.1 Sigmodon hispidus
AGAGAGAGAGAGAGAGGGAGGGAGGGAGGGAGGGAGGGAGGGAGAGACCAGGTGAAGTAGCTAAACTAGATTAATAAACTTTATGTGTAAAAAATTTTAAGAATGTGTATTTTATTTATCTTTCCTACTTTAGAAGCAGTGTGCCTATGCAATGAGTTACATAATCCAACAGGATATAAATAAGAATTTACATCACATCTCCCACTGTACCAGAGTAGCTGGAGAGGTGGCTCAGTAGTTAAGATCTCTTGCTGCTCATGCAGATGACCTGGGTTTCATTACCAGCACCCACATGGCAGCTCACAACTATCTTTAATTCCAGTTCCCAGGAGATCCAGTATTCTCTTCTGGCCTCAGCAGGCACTGGACCCAGACACAGTACTTGAAGACAAAAATACACATCCACATCAAATAAAATAATTTTTAAAAATTCTAACACATTGCTACTAATTGTTTTTATTGAGCTAACAGTATCTTAGCATTAGCTGAGTGGTCCATTGGCATGAGTCCAGCTGAATGCATAGGATAGATTGCTGTGCCTCATTGATGAATATGTAAATTAATGTGTTTTTTTTTTCTAAAGCAGCAAATAGCATTGCAGTGAAGAACCTTAAGCACATTATTAAGCACAGGATACTTTAATTTCCACAGGAAGGCATACAGTGGTAGGATCACTGGATCAAGGAATTCTTCATATAGATGAGAGTATGGTTATCCAAAGGGTTGCAGCAATGCATACATCTGAGAAGAATAGGCCCAGGTTTATCTCTTTTTGAATCTCCAAGTTCCAGTGACATACACAAGTAACCTTGAATATGTCTGCCCTCTAAAAACTTACTGCTTACTAAATGTCTGTTGAATCCATCCATGGTCCTTGCTGCCATCCTGTCCTTTTACTCATCCCATTGCTCTCTAAAAAGCCAAAAAAGTGAGAGCCGTGTCACTCTGGGAGCTGGTAATATTTCTGCCACAACTGTAGTTGCTCTTAAAGGAAATTCAACAAGAAAAGACAAAAAATGTCAACGAACATTAAAACTCCCTTGACACCATGCCTGGATGCTCACAACTTTCTTGTACAGCTGGACAAGAAGTACCTAAGCCCCCAACACTTTCTGATTGCAATTAAACTCTATGGCTTCATTTATAAAGGAGCAACAATCCAACTCATATGTATTATCTATGATAACTGGATGATACAATTGTTAGACACTTAATTTCATTTAACCAAAGTCATTTGGTATTATATATGTCCTTTGAGACATACTTTTTGTATCTACAACTAAATCCTGCCTCTTCATTCAAATGCCTTTTAAACAAAAGATAGCTTCTGGAATTTTCTGAATATTATGAAGACTTTTTTGTGTTATTTAGCCAAAACATGGCTGACGATCTACTTAGGGTCCCGGTTTCAGTCTGTAATATATAAGCAGTCTAACGAACTTGCATAAGTATATCCTAACGTGTGGACCACTGGGAGAGAAGAAAGTGAAAGGAGGGGAAGGGAACTGAAACCTAGGGTATTTGAGAAAGCCTTTGAAAGTCTCTGACCATTCTGAGACCCTGTGTATTTTTTTTTTTTTTTAATGTCAGGGTATATACTGACACATACACAGAAGCATACTTTTTGAAGTTTTTTTCCTACTAGAGCAAGTAAGTTCTTTTCCTGGAGAAGAGGGTTGTTAATAAGATCATTTATGTTCATAACAGTACTGTACACATTATCCAAAGTATGGAAACAACCCAAGTGGTCACCTTCAAATGAATAAGTAACAAAACTAGGTACATGGCATCATGATAATTAATCTTTATCATGAGCCTTAGTAGCTTTAGGAACACCTAGAAGACATGTTGCTAGGTGTTTCCAGAAAGGCTTAGCTGAGGAAGAAAGACCACCCTGGATGTAGGCAGCACCATCCCTTAGGCTCGAAGCAAGGGCAGTGTAATAAGAGGTTCCGGGCCCATATTAGCCCCCCAGATCTGGTCCAGGAGTCCCAAAGTAACACACAGAAGCTTGTATTAATTTTATGCTGATCAGCCTATAGCTCTGGCATATCGCTAGCTAGCTCTTGCTCTTAAACTAACCTATGATTTTTATATTGCTCAGCCATGCAGCTCAGTATCTTTTCTTAGCAATGTTTCAACTTCTTTTCTCTGTTTCACTGGTATCTGTGCTCTGCATTTCCTGTTCTTAGAGTTTTCTTAGTCTGGTAGCTCTGCCCACACTTCCTGTCTGCCTTCAGCCAATCAGTTTTTATAATGTAACATAATCCCACTACAGGGCAGACAATTATTTACAATGTAACATAATCCTACCACAGGGCAGGCTGAAGTTTTTAAAGAAGAAAAAGAGAAAGCAATCTGTGCACCTGCAACCACCTCTTTCTATGTGACTGTAGACACAGTGTGGCCAGCTTCCTCTGCTCCTGCTGCAAAGCTTCCCCAGCCATGATAGACTGAATCACCTCAAACATAAGCCTAAACAAACCCTCCCTCCCTCCCTCCCTCCCTCAGGTTGAGTTTGTTAGCCATTTGATCATGCAGACAGAAAAAGTAACCAATATTTGCCTGCAGCCCGATATTATTAAGCCTTAAAAAAGAAGGGGTCTGGAACTAGAGAAGAGGTTCAGGGTTCCTAGAACTCCAAGTTCTTAACATTAGGAGGCTCACAATCTATCTCCAGGGAAGTCTAATAGCCCTGACCACCTGAGCACCCCCATGCATACCCAAGCCCAGAGAGACAAACAAAGGCACACATATTTGCAACTACACATGATTATACGATTTAAAGAAAGGAAGGAAGGAAGGAAGGAAGGAAGGAAAGAAGGAAGAAAGGGAACTCAAGAGGTGTCTCCACAGATAAAAGAGCTTGCAGCTCTTTCTGAGAACAATTCAGTTCCTGATCCCCATATCCACAGCTTACACATATGTGACTCCAGCTCCAGAGGGCCTGGACTTCACAATAAGTTCCAGATCAGCCTACAACACATGGTGTGACCTTGTCTGAAAAAAGAAACAGGCAGAGCATGGTGGTACACACCTTTAATATCAGCACTCAGTTAGAGGCAGGTGGATTTTTATAAGTTCAAGGCCAGCCTGGTCTACACAGAGCATCGGGACTAGTGAGACCCAGTCTTAATAAAAAGGAAACTCGAACACACGTTACAACAGAGATGAGCCTTGAGAACCCTGTGCAAAATGACCTGAGACTGGGACTAATTTGACTCCACCCACATGAGGTATCCCAGCAACCCCAGTCCCACAGAGATGGGAAACAAGGTATGCTTCCCAGGGCAGTGGGGAGTGGGGAATGTGAAGTGTAGGTCTTACAGAATTCAGAGAGTTCCAGAAATTGATTATAGAGTGGTGGGAATATTCTTAACATGACTGGACTGTGCTAATAATGGTTAAGACATATCTTACCACAATAAAAGAATAAAACTGTTTGCTATTGTTTAGCATAAGTGGTTAATCACTTAGTACTGTAGAGGTGTCTTTGATGTCTCCTGTCTTCAGAAGCTATTCTTACCTGGTGTAAGATGGTCTTAAGCAATAGCCTATGGATCAAGAGTCTAGGGCTAAGTTCAACTCTGTCATTAAGAGGAGACCAATGGACTGGAGACATGGCTCAGCAGTCACTGGCCTTCTTAGGCAGTAGACTATACATCATGCACAGATATGCAGGCAAAACACTTATACACATAAAATAAACTTTTGGTTTTTGAGACAGGGTCTCTCTGTTACATACTCTGGATGTCCTTGAATTTAGTCTGTAGACCAGGCTGCCCTCAAACTCATAGGGATCCACCTGCTTCTATCATCTCAAGGTGTGTATCACCATGACCAGCCAAATAAAAATATTTTAAGTGGGGGCTGGAGAGATGGCTCAGAGGTTAAGAGCACCCTCTGCTCTTCCGGAGAATCAGGGTTCGATTCCTAGCACCCACATGGCAGCTAACAACTGTCTGTAGTTCCAGTTCCAGGCAAACACCAAGGCAAATAAATAAATAAATAAAAGTGCTTTTTTTTAAAAAAAAAAATATTTTAAATGAAGCTAATGAAACTCTTGCCCTATCAAATTGTGAAAAAAGTTCAAACAAGATATTTCTAAATACTTGCTCATGATCATAATACTTGCCATTTATAAGTTCTCAGTAACTGATGGCATTATTTATTTTGTAATTGTTAGTTCATGTGCATGCATGTCATTTTGTTTCTCTTTTAAGTTTCATCTTCTGTTGCTGGAGCAGGAGCTGAGACCTCACACCTCAATCCACAAGTATTAGAGAGAGCTAACTGGGAATTCAGTGGGCTGTTGAGACCTTAAAGCCTGCTCCCAGGAACATACCTCCTCCCACAAGGCCATGCCTCCTAATCCTTCCCAAACACCTCCACCAAGATAACGATTTTTATATGCCTATAATACTTAGGATGGGGAGGATCCTGAATTTTGGCCAGCCTGGGCTGTATAGCAAGTCCTAGGGAGTCAGGGAAAGGGAACAGAAGAGGCAGCAAGAACAAAGGAAAAGGAGAAGATGAGCAGGACTGAAGAGAGGGGGAAGAAGGAAGAGCTTTCTCACACCGTGGCTCAGGTCTGGCAGGAAGACCCAGGTCATTAAGGAGATGAACACAGGGAACAGCCCTCACACCCGCTGGAACTGAGTTACTGTACAAAGAGCTATGTGGATTCCTGTTTTTCAGCTCTTCTAATGCAGAGAGGCCACACCACACAGTCCACACAGTCCGACCACTGTTACTTGGCATGACTTAGAGAAGTCTTTTTACACTATGGGAAAGATCCCAGCGCCATCTGCACCTTCTAAACCAAGAACCATTAACTGCCCAGTGGCTTCCTCCTCTGTCTAAGGTCAGAGCAAGATATTGATTGGGGAGTCATTAGCTTCACATTGGGCTTGGCTTTTCAGACACCACAGTGCTGTGGGCTTTCAGAGGCAAGAGCAATGAGGGTGTGTGTGTGTGTGTGTGTGTGTGTGTGTGTGTGTGTGTGTGTGTGTGGTGTGCAGCACATTTTCCACTCTTTCTTGAGAGATGGAGTTGTGAGAAATGAGGTTGGGCAAAGATGAACACAGGAGAATGGCCCTGCTCTTCCTGTGTTCTTAATTTCACCGGTCACTTTTACTTACAATTACTTAAGGGACACATTCAATGCATGTGTTAAAAATAGTGTGCACCTACATCTAGCCAATGAGAAACTGAAGCAGTGTATCATTTTGTTAATTTCTATAATTAGGTTTCTCTATTTCAATCCCTGACTGCCATGATCAAACTTCATGTCTTTGCATTTATCATGTTCTATGGTCTGAGTTTGGATTTTTTACTAAGTCACCTTTTTCTCCATTCTGGAATTTGGAAATCTCTATTTTATTATATTTTTAAGTACAGTTTCATTACTGACCCCAGGCTACCTAAACCCCCTCTCTCTCTCTCTCTCTCTCTCTCTCTCTCTCTCTCTCTCTCTCTCTCTCTCTCTCTCTTTCTCGTGTGTGTGTGTGTGTGTGTGTGTGTGTGTGTGTGTGTGTGTGTGTGTGTGTTCTCTCCTTTTGGTGTTAGTATGTCTATTAATCTGCCATTCTGGCTCATACAATCTTTTTGGCTGCTCTTCCAAAATGTTCCCTGAGCTCTATATGTAGGAGCCGTGATATAGACATTCATTGGGGCTGGACTTCCCATGATCAGATCACTGCATTCTATCTATGTGAGGTTTTCTGAGGCTGTCTCCATTTGCTGTACAGAGGATTCTTTGATGGAGTGGAAGCCCCCTTTTCCAGGAAAGGTGGTTTGTGCCCTGGGTGAGTGTTTTGCCTTCTTGTCTATGTCCCAACTTTCAGTCTCTCTAGTTGCTTTTTAAAGAAAGATTGTGTGTGTGTGTGTGTGTGTGTGTGTGTGTGTGTGTGTGTAAGGGGTCTCTGTGGGGCAGTGGTGTACTCGTGTGTGTATGCATGTAAGGGTCAAAGGAAAACATACAGGAATAGGTCCCTTCTGTTCATCAGGTGGGATCTGGAGATGGAATTAAGGTTGTCAGTCTTGGCAGAAAGCATATTTACCCATTGAGCCATCTTCCTAGCTCTTGGTTATTTTATATAACCACAGAATGTAGTCTTTCATAGTTCCCTTACTAAGTCTGGGAAACATGAAATTACCTGCTAAAACTAACAGAATTCTGAGCAAAAATCTACCACAATTTCCAATTTTAGGCTACAAAAAAAATTTATTGAAAATAACCATTTCTACCTCAGAAAGACTGATGTCAACATTGAAAGAGACCAAAACTCCACAATTAAAGTGTTCAGATGTACAGAGTAAATTTTAAAAGCATTGCTTAGCCGAGCAGACTCCAGACTGTCTTGGCCACTCACATCTTTTGTATTTTTTTAATCATCTTTTCCCGGTCGGTGTTTGCTGAGGTTTAAATATGGTTTAAGTGTGTTTGTTCAGCCTGGTCTCCAGTATGGTGATTGAGATGATTAGTCTTTATGACGTGGGGCACATGGGAGATAAGGTTAAATCATTAGAAGTGCCATATTTGAAGTGATTAATGCTGGATTGTTTCATGGGTCAATTCTCATGAGAGCAGGATGTGACGAGACCACCCCACACCACTCCACTTCTGTGAGTTCCCCTTTTTCCTTCTCTGCCATGTTGTGAGGCACCAGAGACTGAATAGATAGGGTCTTTCTTTTCCTTATTCAGTGTCCAGTGTAAGGTATTCTATTACAGCAGCGTAAGACAATTCTCTTTTGATTCATACCCATTATACCAATTTTAGTGAAAGTTACTTAATATCATAATTTGCCATTTGATTAAAACAGATACTATTTAGTTTTAAGGCTATATAGTTACAGACTCAAGGAAGTCAGAGTGAATCAAAGTGAAATGAGAAGATATGCTTAAGAGGAATTTGACAGATAAACAGCCCTTAATGGGCTTGGCTTTTCATGGGGATTTGTAAGTGGAATCAAGATGACTCTAGTGTATTCTCAGTGTGGGCTCTGAGTCTAATGCAGTAATGTTCAGATGCCATTTGCTGAAATCAATATGCTCACATCTCTAACAGTTCTTCCTTCCTCCCACTTCCCAAATCAGTCCCCCATCCACCTCTCTGGCTTCATGGGATTGATCATGTTCTGCATATATACAAGTGTCTTAGTCAAAAGTTTGTGTCCTGCCCAGCCAGTCCTGCAACCGTTTAGTCCCAAATAAACGTACAGAGGCTTCTATTAATTACAGTTGTTTATCCTGTGGCTCAGGCATATTACTTGTTAACTCTTTTTTTTTTTTTAAACTTTATTTATTTATTTATTTATTTGCCTTGGTGTTTGCCTGGAACTGGAACTACAGACAGTTGTTAGCTGCCATGTGGGTGCTGGGAATCGAACCCAAGTCCTCTGGAAGAGCAGAGGGTGCTCTTAACCGCTGAGCCATCTTTCCAGCCCCCACTTGTTAACTCTTACTCTTAAACCAACCCATCATTCTTATCCTGTTTAGCCAAATGGCTTGGTACTTTTTCTCAGAGCAGCATTCTCATTTTCTTTCCTCTTCCCAGAGTTTTCTTAGCCTGGTAGCCCCATCCATACTTCCTGTGTGTTTTCTGGCCAATCAGTGTTTTATTAAACCAATAAGAGTGTCAAATATCTACAATGTACAACAGCATGTAAGCCTAACAGATCAGAGTGTCTCAAGTTCTCCAATGAGCCAGTCAGAGTATTGGGACTTCTGTTGAGATAATTAGCAAACAAGGCTCAATTTGAATCTTTGACCATGAACCAAAGCAACCAATGATAAAATCAAGGTGAACTGAGAAGTGGGAAACATTTCTGTCCTGAGGGTGGTGTTTGAATGTCTGCATCTATCTGAAGCATTCAGTTCCCTTAGAATTTACTGTTTGGGGATAAGGAGATGACTGGATGAATCTCACTGGTTGAGTCTGATGAATAGCCTGAGTTTGATTCCTGGAACCCAAATGATGGAAGGAAAAAACTGATTCTTAGAAATCGTCCTCTGATCTCCACACTATCACCATGGCACACACACATCCTTATATGCCCACATATGCGCTCAAAAGGCAAAATGTAATGGAACATTTTAAAAAGAATTTCCAATTTTAAGATTTGATAAACTCCTTAAATTTGCTAGGCCAGTTGTAAGGTGTTTCACTCTCCTCTCAGACACACACACACTCTCATACACCATACTCTTTCACACATACACTTACACATACTCACCCACATAAACTGTCTTGTCTATCTCTCTTGCATGCATACGTGTGTCTGTCTGTCTGTTGGAACATCTAGTCCTCAGCTGGCCTTGCTGTTTTAGGAGGCTGTGGAATCGTCAGAAAGGTAGCACTTAGCTAGAGGAAGTAGGCCACTAAGAATGGGCCTTGAGATATCATACCCATTTCTGGTTCCAGCCTGCAACTGTCTGCCCCTGACCAGCTGCCACAATGTGACCAGCTCATCCCTGCTGATATGGCTTGACTTTCTCCTGCCATCATGCCTTTCCCACCATTGTGGTCTGTATCCCTTGAAACCATGAGACAAAGATACGTCTTTCCTTCACTGATGTGTTTTTTGTCAGGCATTTTTTCACAGCAACCAGAAAAGTTAGTGAATCCAGTTTATGTCATCAGCAACCAAGGCCCTGAGTACATCACCTATTTCATACTACCCATGATCAATCTCCAACAGAGCGTCTACTGACTTCCCCACTGTTCTTAGATCATAATATGAAGCCAAATTAGACACCCTTAACCTTGGGCCAAGGGTGCTCACTCTTCTTAGTTTCAGTCCCCACAGGTTTGTTATTTTCTAACAGTTGTTTATAGTCCGTAAATGTATCTAAACAGGGAGTATTAGAGGCCTCCAAAGCACTCTTTTTATGCCTATTATATATAATTTCCTTATTATATAAGCAAGTGGAAGAAAATACCTATCCCAAAAGACAGCCTGTGTCCCAGCATGCCTTCTGGCCCTAATAAAATAGGGAATCATTCTGTTTGGATCATTTTGACCTGCTTTTTTATCTTTTATTTCTTTTCTTTTTTCTTTTGAGACAGGATTTTATTATATATCCTAGGCTGACCTTGAACTCAATATATAGCCTTCTAACCCAGGCTTAGAGCTAAAGATCCTATCTCAGCCACCTGGTGTTGGAACCATAGCCTGTGCCCATATACACAGCTTTCTCTCAGTGAATGGGTGGAGTGCACACTACTCTTCCACATGCCACCCCAGTCACAGAGGAAGGCCCCTGTTTAAAATAGCTTCAGAACTCTGGCCAGATCCAAGTGGCAAATAATCAGGCCTGCTCTGCAAAGTACTGCCTGCTAGGACTCTATATAAATGTGACTGAGCAATGAGCTCAACAATTTTATCACGACGACCCGCTGGGATGAAGTGAAAAAGATACTTATTGAACCCATGCAGCCCCTGCTTGACAAGGCACACACCACCACCCCCACTACCCACTGACACTCGTAAACCTGTGTCTCCTGAAGTTCAAGCCTCTCATATTCCCAGAGCCATTCCCAGGAGTGTCATCATCAAAAGGAACAAGACAAGAGTCACCATCAAAAGCATGCAACTCCATCCAGAAGGGACGGGAAATGACACGACACAGTGTCTTTGTTCTGACCACCAGCCCACAAAAGTCAGCATGGTCCCACTGACACTGAGCAACTCCATCCAGAAAACACTGTGGGGTCATCACCAGCCCACAGCCCACAGCAGTCATCATGGTCCCACTGACACTGCACTCTTATCCTTCCCCTTCTTCCTTCTGAGCACCCACAACCTTCTAAAATACCTAATCAAAAGGAGCTTTTTCACTTGATGCAAAGCATTTTAAAGCCATGTCTTGATTTTTAACCATTGCATAAGATGTTTTACAGGACAGTCAATCCCATGAGGCATCTAAAAATCTTAACTACCCAAGTGAGGTAGAGTGGGCTCAAGATTAACAGAACTCAGGACAGGAAGCTACAGCTGTGTCAGAGCAGTGTTTGCTGCTGGGCAGCCCAGGCTTGCAATGGTAGTACCAGGTGGGTGAGGTGAGATGGCCTTAAGCTTGAGACAAGAACAGTTTGATGCTCAGCCTGGACTATGTAGTGAGACCATGCCTAAAAATTAAAGTAAAAAAACACTAAGGCATGAAACTATTGAATCAAATCCCAAGACATTATCAGAACCATCAATTCCTGAAGGTCAAACAAAAACAAAAATACCCTAGCCTTCCAAGGAGAATACCTCTTTTCTTCTTGATGGTTGACTTAAAAAAATTATTGGCTTGAGAGTGTGTATGTGTACACCATATGAAGTGGGATGCCTTACTGTACATTGTGAATTATCAATGGATACTATAGGAACAGTTTTGGCCTATGGCAAAGCAGCTTATAGGCAGGCAGGAATTCCAAGCATAGATTTCAGGGAGAAGAAGGGTGGAGTCAGAGAGCAAGATGTAATGAAACACGGGTAAAGCCACAGAGCCACATGGCAATACACAGATTAATAGAAACAGGTTAAGTTGTAAGAGCCTAAGCTATAAGCCAAAGTTTGTAATTAATATAAGTCTTTGTGTGATTATTTGAGGCTATGTGGCTGCAGACTGCAGGTCCAGATCTCAGGCAGGATGGATCAGAAACTTCTGGGTACAACATTTGTTGGTCAACTTTTAGAATTCAAAAGTGTTCACCCTCCACTGTGGATTCCAGAAATCAAACTCAGGCTTGTACAACACTCACTCTCATCCACTGAGCCATCTTGCTAGACCAGTAAAGCTCCCTTCTGCAGAAGTCAGGGTTCTAACTGTGGCTTCTTTGTATGAGGAGTTATACCCCTTGCTTGGTATCCTGACGGCAGGCATAGGAATATCCCCTGTCATCAAAGACTCAAAAAGCTCCTGAGTTGTGGGTTAGCAGCCCAGTCACTGAGAAGTGACTCTGTTGCTCCAACTACCAAGCTCTAGCTCATACTAGTAAAGAAATCTGATGAACACAGGACCCAGCCAAGCCCTAGGCTTTTGTACGGAACTTGGGCTACAGAGCCTCTCATACACTATGATCCTTACTTCCTCATAGCAAGAGGTTTCTTACCCGGACTTTGGGGCCTTGCCCAGAGGTTTGACCAGCAGTCTGGCAATCCAACAGTCTGGTAGTCCGACAGTCCCTCAGAAACACATAAACACTTACATTAATTTTATGGTGATCGGCCTAGGGCCCAAGCATATAGCTTGCTAACTCTTTACCCTTAAACTAACCCATGATTCTTATGTTGTTCAGCCATGTGGTTTGGTACCTTTTCTTAGAGTAGCATTTCAGCTTCTTTCCTCTGCTCCTGCTGGTGTCTCATCCAGCTCTCTCTGGCATCTCTGCTCTGTTCTTTCTTTTCTCAGAGTTTTCTTAGTCTAGTAACCACACACACACTTCCTGTCTGCCTCTGGCCAATCAGCTTTTTAGTAAACCAGTAGGAGGGACAAATATTTACAATGTACCAATGTTCACACTTCCTGGTGGTGAAATTCTAAAGTAAAGACATTGGCTGCTGAGAATGTGACCAGTTCCAGGTGTATTAGTCAACTTCAGTTGTGGGAAAAATACTTAAGACAATCAACTTACGGAGGGGAAGTTTGGGAGCTGGAGAGATAGCTTGAGGCTAAAATCCCTGTTGCTCTTGCAGGCTTGGTTTCAGCACCCATGTGGTGGCTCATAACTATCCCTAACCCAAGTTCCAGGGGCTATGACACCCTCTTCTGAACTCCATGGGCACCAGGCACTCACGTGATACATATACAAGCGTGCAGCTGAAACACTCATTAAGTATAAAATATATTTTAAAAAATAAAGAGGGAAGTTGATTTTGGTTAGCAAATTCAGAAAATTTGGCCCGTAAGTCACTTGTCCCAATGCTTTGGGGACTGTGGTGATAGGTGTTAACCTGTCATTTATGGCAGTCTTCTGCTCCATTTATGGCAACCAGGAAGCAAAAAGGAGAGAATGACAAAGCAAGGTCCTTCTACTCCCTTCAAGGTCACACCCCCCCCAACCTAAATCCCTCCCACAAGTCTCCACCTCCTTCCAATGGCAGGAAGCTGGGGACCAACTCCTCACCAGATGGGCCTTTGGCTGGCACTCCAAATCCAAAATGCTGCACTAGGTAGGGTTATGAGTTTCTGGAAAAATGAGGGAGGTTAGCTAAATGTGATGCTGTCCCAGAGACCAGTTTCACTACGGGCAAGAAGTATGGGTTGGAATCTCAAGAGTACACAGGAAAAAGCCCTTGCAGATGGCTATTTTGTAGGATGATTTTCCTCTACACAATGGGAAAAGATTTTTTGTTTGTTTGAGACAGGGTCTCTCTGTGTAGCCCTGGCTGTCCTGGAACTCACTCTGTAGAGCAGACATGTTCAAACTCAGATCCACCTACCCCCCAAGTGCTGGGACTAACAGTGTGCATACCAACACCTGGCTGAAAAGAGAATCTTTTGTCCCAGCCCACAACTACTGAATTGTATTTTTTTAGTCCATAGACCAACACCTGTATGGTTTCTATAATCACACATCTGTGAGTCCTGATTGAATATAATTCCTAAGCCACCCTTTGTGTGTTTTTCTCCTTCATGGGAAGGGCAGGAAATAATTAAACAGACCTGCATGTCTATAAGCAAACTGGAACAGATGCTGGGTGCTCTAGCATGCTATAAGCTTACTGGCTAGCCTAGAAACCCTCATACTTCTTTTAAATGGAAGAAATGGATGATGAAATGTTTCAGTCAATTTAGCACCATCTAAGGCTTCGAGCATCCAGTTTATCTTTCAAGACCTTGGGAGGCTAAAGAACTCTCCAGAACAACCTCTGACCAAGCTCCCTCTCCACTTGTGGAGTTAATTCCACAGTGGCCTTAGGCACCAACAGCATGAGTAGCAGAGCTGAAGTGGAGGGGCAGAGAGGGGCAGAGAGATGGGAGCTCTATACATTTCTAACCTATGTTTCCCAGAAGAATCTTTACCCCACCCTGAGCCTCACCTAATGCAGTTATTGGCTGAACTGTTTTCTCCAAATTCTTCAGTTGCTGTCTCAGTTTCCTGTACATCAGAATATAGTTTTGTTTGCACAGAATCTTTAAATAGGCAATTAAGATAAAGTGAGGCTGTTAAGATGGATCCTAATCTGAGTGGTGTTGTTCCAGAAAGTTAGACACCTAAAGAGACCAACAATGCACAGGTGCAAAGGGCAGGACCACATGACAAGACACAGGAGAGGAGGTCACATCAGAAATGGAGTCTTTGGGCACTTTGACTGTAGATGTCTAGGCTCTAGAATCGTGAGGAATAAATCTGCTGCATAAGGTCACCTACTTGTCTAGGTAGACAAATGAGCCACAATTTGCAAATGTAGTTGTCCTTCCTGGCATCCCAAGTCAGAAAGTTTGTTGCAATCTCAACTCTAGCAGCACATGAGCAGTGGACTGCTTCCCTAAAAGCTACTTTCAAAATCTCGCTTATAGATTCCCGTGCTTTCCATGCCAATGGAAAATTCTCTCATGTTACCAACTTGTCCTTCCTTTAGTCAGGACTAGCCAAGTATCTCGTGCCCACTTAAATGAGGCTATTGGGTTTCACTTGTTAGTTTGCAGGGGTGGTGCTATTGTTCACTCAGCTGGCAAGTGTTCCTTCTGATGGCTGCTTTTAGCTACTTTTATTGTCTTACTTTATCGTGGAGGATTCAGGCTTGTATATGTTCAAACTCATTTCTTTTATGATATTTGTGGTTAAAAAGTCCCTTGTCCCATCACCAGTCAGATGGTTCACAGGGTTTGTTCCTGCTTTTATGATTCCCTAATTTAGTCTTACCTTTAATCCTACCTATATTTATTTTGATGGTATGCTAGTGGGATATAGACTGATTTTTCTCTTCAAATAGCAAACTTTCACTACACAATACCCTGGGGAAAATCCATTCAATAGTCCATTACGTTGAAACACTTGATTTTCTGGGTTATTACATGCTAGGATCTGACTGTGGTGATTCATTGTTATTTTTCTCCACCATTGATGCTGTTGTCTCATTATTAATATACAAGTTATATATTTAGCTACCTAACAGGGCAAATCTTCCTTCAGTCTTTTGCATTTAAGACTTTCCTATATCTATTCCACTCAGTAAATTTTTTTTTTCAAGGAATTACAAAGCTACTTTTAATACTTTGGGGTGTGCCCCACAGGAATAAAAAACACTGGGAAGGGGTAACCCCCTCACCCCCAGGAGTGGCCCAGGGGAAGAGGAGCTACCTGAGGGGAAGGAAGCACAAAAAGAACCCGCTGCAGACTCAGGGCAAAGGGAATGCCATCGGTGCTGGGACCTGTGAGCACTACAGGAAGAAACTCGAGCATGGTGGGACTGGCTCCAGGCACACAGGCGTAGGGCAAGAGGGCTGGACATGAAGCCACAAAGCTACTTGGGTTCCTCCTTCTTCTCGTTTGCCTTTTTCTGCTTCTGCTGCATGATCTCCGAGTCCCTCTGCTTGCAGGCGGCAGCAGAAAGCCCATCATCGCGGCGCTTTCCCTTAACCGAGTCGCCCTGCTTCTTCATGTTCTTCTGGCGGGCAAGCTCTCGCTGGTTACCGCGGGTCATGGCGACGGCAGCGGCTCCAACCTGCCTCCGTTGCGTCCCCTCGTTTGGGCCCCACTCAGTAAATTTTAAAGTAGTTTGTTATGGTCTCCCAAACATACCATTGAGACATCATTTAAAATTACAATATCTATTATATCTTTCTAATGAGAAAAACAATGTCACTTTATTCAAACCTATTTATTATATACCTCGCAAGGACTATTGCTAGGCATTTTATACTGTTACTATTGTGGATGATTGTAGTAGGAAATCAGGAACTATACATGTGAATGATCGTGTAGGAGGATTGGAGACGAGCGGGGCGTGGTTAACTGGAAAGGATTCCGGAAGTAGACCTCCGAGGGAGAGGACCAGGACAGGAAGCCGGCATTCTCTCGAGAGAGAGTTCCTGACCAGTTGCGAAGGTTTTCAGACTGATGATGCGGCTTCCGGGGTGCGCAGTTCGGGCCAGCGGCGCGGGAGTTCAGACGTGCGGTGTGGGGATGAGGAGTTTTCCTTAGAAATGCTCCGGCGCACTGCAACCTTATCCCTTCATTTTCTCTTAAAACCTTCTCTGTTTTGTAAGTGATTTTTCACAAAATAAACCCCATTTAAAACATATCTCACGGTGGGTTTTTTACTGCGATAGATGATGTTCATTTTCCATACTGATTTTTAATTATTAAATTGCATGAAAGCTATTGATTTGGGATATTATTCTAATTATTGCCACTTTGTGACATTTTCTTATTGATCCCAACAGGATCTTCTTCCTTTCCTTCTTTCCTTCCTTTCTTTGTATATTATCTCTCTCACTATGTATCCCTGATGCCTGAAAAACACTATGTAGACCAGGTTGACCTCAAATTCACAGATCCACCTCCCTCTTCCTCTGAGTGCTGGGATTAAAGATATGTGCTATCATAGTTAGCCTTCCATTATTTTTTAAGACTGTAGTTAGATTATCATCATGTATAGCCAGTATGACTAAGTGGAATCCTCATTATAAATGCTTCCATTAGAGGTTAAAAGCTATTTCTCCCCTTACTTTAACCTCATTGTTCCCCAGCAACACAGATATCCACATTGTCATCAATGCTACTAAAAGTGGAAAATCTGACCAGCATGAATCAGTAGCATAGCTTTATCCTTGGTTCAGACTAGATCATCAGACCATGAGAGAGCCACATCACGACTTTGCATTGTCTTCGCCCTATAGAATTTGCCTTCTTACCTTGATTTCCATTAAGATACTCTTAAAGCACCTGTAACATCTATTGTCACCCTTCTTTGTTAAGGATATTTTCAGGGTATTACCTATGATAACACCAGAACTTTGTAAGACTTTTTATTGCCACATTCCAAACCCTGTTTATTTTGGGCATCGGCATCTGGGGATTGAGTTTCCCTTTTCTCTCCTGTTGCTGAAGAAACATAGAACAAAACTTGCTGCTCAACCAGAGCAGTTATTTACACTCAGAACAGATACGGTGTTCCCTTCATGGTTCTAACCTCTCCTCCCTGGTTTGTATCTTTTTATTAATACTTTTTGTAGGTCATTCCGAATCACTTTTGGAAAGAAGGCCAAGTGTATATTATAGGGTATTTTCTTTGCTGTTGTCACGTGGCTGTCACTGTTGCAAAGGAGCATATGACACGTGTCTCTTAGGAGGGCCCATGGTGCCCAGTGGAAGGCAGAAGCGGGCAGGAAGATTATCACACAAGGGTAGGGAGCCAGGGCTAGAGGGTGCTCATCTTTCCCAGATAAGAAGACCTACAAACAGCCCCTAAAACTGGCTTTGCTTCTTGTACCAATGTAAACTTGGGATTGCCACATTTTAAAAAAGGAATGCTGATTTTTAAAAATTCTTAATAATACTTTATATTTTAAAAATACTTTGAATTGCCAGGCAGTGGTGGTACAAATCTTTAATCCTATCACTTGGGAGGTAGAGGCAGGTGGATCTCTGTTGAGTTTGAGACTGGTCTGGTCTATAGAGTTCCACGACAGTCAAAGTTACACTGAGAAACCCTGTGTCAAAGAACCAACACACACACACACACACACACACACACACTTGAATCAATAGAAAACATAATGGTGGTTGCCAGGGTGTCCCAGGAGGAAATGAGAGCTGTTCATGGTGCAAAGACTCATATGGGGTAAGTTCTAGAACTCTGCTATACAGTCTAGTGCCTTGAGCTACAAATATGACATTAGCCACTTAGAATTGACGGTAAGTCTCCTCTCAAATGTTCTTATTGCAACATAACATCAGCAACAACAATAATAGACAAAGGGACACAAAACAACTTCTGGAAGGGCATGGGCATCACAAGTGAGCAAAGCTGGCCAAACCCAGTCAGTTGTCTTGTTAGGTAGGGCTGTATATCAACTATACCTCCACAGGCTGCTTAAAAGATAAGACTTCTGATCCCAAGTTACTACCCAGTCCGTACCTGGGTCTTTGGTCTTCAAGACACCTGAGAACAGGAATCAGGAACTCACCTGATTCCAGGAGACAATTCAAGTCCTTTTCCACCAAAGCAGTGATGTCATAATGGCACCAGTGATTGCTCAGACTTAAGCCTCTGAGAAACCTGGTTTAGAGTTCCGTCTTAGATTTTGTGAGAAAAGATTAGTAAAATGATCTCTACACATCAGAAGCAGCCTTGGTGTGTGGGTCTATCTAGTATTCCTAGTACAAAAGAATAGCCAAAACATGTGCCTCATCCCCACCCTTTGTTTTCAGAAGTTTCTTATCAAAACCCCTAAAGACGTGAGCACCAGAAAATACACGGGACAAGAACTTTCCACTGCCCTTCAGGTGTGTACTTCTACAGAATTATTGCCTGTATTTCCAAGGTTGCTACAAATAACCAAAAAGCAAGACTTTCAAATGTGAATTTTTTTTTTTTAAAAAAAAAGAACAATTGAAAAATAAGATAGGACTATCTGATTCCATCCAAAGAATTTCTAATTTTACTTCACCTACCTCTATTTTTTTTGCCAAAAATAAAAAAAATGGCCACTCCTTGCTTTGATTCTTTCAGATATCTGATATACAAGCAGAGCCATTTGAGAGAACTTATTTGCCTTATTTGATCACTTGGCAAATTAAAAAGAAATCTACTATTAACTCATAATGTTTCCAGAATATATGATTATTTTAATTCTTCAATACTTGCTTCCAGTTTTTCCACAAGGGCACCAGAAAATTCACCCACCTTTTCTTCCTTTTTATAAAACTGGAAAGTTGGGAGGGTAAAGATATCACGGTCTTGTACCAGCTGTTCACAGTCATCAACATCCACTTCCAGGAACACCACATCCTCGTGTTTCAAAGACAGGGAATGGAAATGTGGCCTCATGACTCTGCAAGGCCCACACCAAGAGGCTGAGAAGTCCACAGCCACCAACTTCTCCCCAGCCTCTTTCAGCACCTCCTCAAATTCCTCCTTGTCTATGATCAATCTTACCATGTCTTCATCCAGAGACTTAGTTTCCTCTTCAAGGTATGAGATTTTGCTTTCCTGGGGCAGTACTGTCTCTTCTGAGGATTTGATAATGTCACCTTCCTGAGACTGAATGGTGTCTTCTGGGGACTTTGAAACATCTTCATCTTTGGATTGGATGGTATCTTTCAAGGGCTTGTGGATTTTAACATCTTTGGACAGGATGGTGTCCTGTGAGGACTTGGGGGTGTCTCCCTCCTTGGACTGGATATTGTCTTTTGAGAGTTTGTGGATTTTAACATTTTTGGACAGGATGGTAGCCTGTGAGGACTTGGGGCTGTTACTCTCCTCGGACCCGATTTTTAAGGGCATGTGGATTTTAATATCTTTGGACAGCATGTTGTCCTGTGAGGACTTGGGGATGTCGCTTTTCTTGTGCCAGACATTAGGTTTTATGGACTTGTAGATTTTAGCATCTTTGGACAGGTTAGTGTCCTGTGAGGACTTGGGGATGTCATTCTTTAACAGGATGGTGTCCTGTGAGGACTTGGGGATGTCATTCTTTAACAGGATGGTGTTCTGTGAGGACTTGGGGATGTCATTCTTTATCAGGATGGTGTTCTGTGAGGACTTGGGGATGTCATTCTTTATCAGGATGGTGTTCTGTGAGGACTTGGGGATGTCATT